>VXBX01004427.1:331678-418018 GCA_013400415.1 Scytalopus superciliaris
AAAAAAAAGCAAAAAAACCCACCCCCAAACCCAAACAAAACAAAACAAAACCAACCAACCAAACAAACAAAAAAAAACACAAAAAAAACCAAACCAAAACAAAACAAACAAAATAGACATTTGCTAGGAGCAGGAGGATGAAAGAAAACCCAAGCTGATACAACAGAGCCAAGTCAATCATGCATTTAATGCATCAAAAAGGAAAGGGAAAAAAAAAAAAAAAACAAACAAAAACAAAACAAAACATGTTCAGGTAAAAAAATGGTATGCAAAGATTTCATATTTGTTGTCCAAATGTGTATTTACCTCTTTTAAGCGTGGTACAATTTTTTGATTGACTACAAAAATTCTGTCATGTTAAGCCAAAGGATAAATATGTATAATGTAATCTAACCTCATTTTTGAGACAGCCCAACAAGAAACAAATAATTTTCCATCACATCCACTTATAATCTGGGCCATCTATCAAGCAACACAGCAGTATACAGTAATCCATACTTGATTGCACAACTTGTATTATTCTGCAAGCCCCTCTTTGCTCTAATAGGATTGTGCCCAAAATACTGCATTTGCTTCAAAAATCACTATGCAAATTCCAAAAACAGAAGAGGCAGCATTAGAAAAATATTTACAGCTACTTCTAGAGTGTATTCAGACCAATAAGGAAAAGACTGAGATAAACTACAGTGACCTGAAAAAAGAAACAACTACGCCAACAACAGAGGAATGTAATATTGAGGATGTACAAAAGTACCTTAGTAATGAATTAATAAACATGACAGATTTAATGAAAGTGTTTAAGGAGGACAGATTTTATTGCTAGTGTTATGTTGTCACAAGTGAGTTTTATAAAACTTTCTCATCAGTAACAAACACAGGAAACTCTGGCTCACATACATTACACGGGCCATAAAATCAGAATGTGCCATATAGTGCATTTGTGTATAAAGTCACAGTTTCAGTAACAGGAACATCAGATACTGTGTTCCTAAAGGCAGCATCACAGCTATCCACGAGCTGGTGAGTCAGTCACTATGGAGGAATTCAAAGCAGGCAGAAGAAATCCTGCCAGCTCCTCCTTCCCAGCTGCATTTGCCAGGAGAGGCAGCTGTAACAGCATGGTGAAAGCAATAGGCAGCTCCTTCTAGTGAGAGTCAACACACAGCTTTGTTCCTGGGTGAGCCACCCATGCTGTGATGTGCCACGCAGAGCCCTGCCTCCAGCAGCATGACGGGCTGGAGGTGCTGAGACAGCACACAGCCCCACCAGTATGACCTTCTAAAGTATGAGTGGGAACAAGAGTCCATCTATTGACCAAGTGCTAAACTCTTAACAGATAAACTACTCCCATCCCCAAACATCACACCCCACCTAACTAGCTGCACTGTCTGTGAGGTTAGCAATATTCTTGCGGTTTTACCAGATCTGTAGCATGACCCAGATATTTCAATACCTATCCTGAGAATTCAAAATACAACAACGATTACAAAAACTCTTTCCCAGTTGTTAGCTATGACAGTAAAATTGTATTAAGTAATTAAGAAAAACTATGCATCTGCAAAGCATATCTGCAGGTACAGCACCTAACCAAACCGGTACTGCTGCAGACAATTAACAGAAAGGTCTTGCCATTACTTGTTCTAAACCCTCATTTGCTCACACCCTTTTAGCTTCATATACTTTGTTTATCACTCCAATAAAACTAGAGTGATGAACAGTTTCCAATAAAGACTGGCAGAATCACGTTTGGTCAAAGAAAAGAATACCCTTCAACAAGTTTCTTTAAAATGTTGTATGTATTAAAAGTCTACTTGTATTTCTATAAAATGCCAGAAAGTCTTCCTAATGACCTTTCAACACCAATTTTAACATTTCTGTCCTAAATACGTACATATGTAAATGGTTTCATGCTTCACATGTACAGTAATATGAAAAAATAGTCCTGAAGTGACAGTATTTTACTCGCCGACTATACTTTGACTGAATACATGAAAAACTGTCATACAGGCACCAGTCTCTTCAGAGTAATATTCCCATTCAAGTGGCCTCAGCCATCAAGCCTACACGTCAAAACACTCCAGTGGTTCACATAAACCATAGCATATTTTCAAAAATAATTTTCAATATTTTATTGGCTTTTCCATAATCATGCAAACATTAAATAATATTTTATTTTAATAAGGTAACTATCACACATATGTGTGTGTGTACATACACAAATATATGTCACTGAAATATCAGGATCTGGTATGTTTCATAATGCTTTAAGGATGATACTGTTTCCCCAAATCTTTTTTGTTACTCTTCTGTAGTATTTAAAATACAGTTTTTATTATATACAGACTTAATAAACTGCAACTAAAATGTCTTTACAGAAAAACAGGACAGAAATATAGCTTATCAAGCCTGATACCAGTCATCAGGCCTGAAACATTTTATCTGCCTACACTCAGAACAGATTTTACTGATTTTTATCACATATACGTCTCTGATTCCAGACTCTTTTAAGTTCACACAGAAGACCTCTGTAAGTTCTAATAAACATCCTTAAAGGCAAATTTACAGAAGAGAATCAAGTCTCAGTCTGATCACCCTGGCAAGTAATTAGTCTAGAAGCAGTTAAATAACCAAGCTTGTAAGCTTACTAAACTATGCAGCAAGTTTACTAAGAGGCAAAAGCAAAGGTTTCTGATCACCCAAACGCTCACATTCCATAAAGCTGCATGCATTTTGTAGGTTATATCTGGATGAGTACATATTTCTCTCCTTTAGGTATCAAATGTAGTCTAAGACTCCTTGAACTACTGTCAGTCCAGAAGCAGGTGAAAGGCTAAGTTTGTTGCAAGGGCAAACTTTTCTGAACTTGAAGATCAGAAGAAACACCACTTTGTCAGAGGAAGCAAAGGCCTGTTCCTTGGCCTCAAGACCAACACAGACACTTTGAAAAGCTGTCATCATTAGATACTTTTCAAATATAAATGAAGTGAACCAGAATACTGTATGTAAAACTGGTCTGTTAGTTGTGGCTACAGCGGCTCTGACTCATGTTGTATCCTGACTTTAAAAGAATTTAAAACTGATCCATCCTCTACAGGCAAGACTTCTGCTTTCCCCTGTCAAATACTCCTCCACACTGAGGGCAAAAAACCCCATCTCTGGCACTAGACAAAGTACAGTCACAAGTGGACAAAACATTTCCAATTAAACAAAACAAGCAATGGAAATTTGGTGACAATCATCATTATCCAACAAGAAACATCAAGCATGTAACTGCTATGCCCAATTCCCTTGCAACTTTAAGATGAACTGGGTGGAAAAACAGATGCAAAATAAGCATCTTACTACTCAGAGTAAAAAAAGCTAGATTGGCAGCAGTCAGGTGTATACAGAAGCTCTATTTACGAGTAGCTTCAAAAGGAGTAAAGAGAAAGGACTGAAAAGTCTCATTGTTCTCTTTAATGGAATAATGGTTATGTTACTTTTTTATATAAGAATGTTTGCAATCAAGATTGACCCACACACAAGGCAAACAGGTGAATATACTCTACCTTACTAAAGCGTGTTTCTCACAGGAAAAGTCAGGATATTCTGTAATGGATCCCCTGAAATGGCATTAATAAAATATGCACCACTGTGCTCTTGTGTATATGGAGTTGTTTGGGGATTTTAACAGTATTTAGCATAGAAAGCAGGCACACTGACACAAATAGCTGTAGCATCTTCTGTGCTAAACAGTAATATATAAATTTATAACAGTGTGGTTTCTCTCACACTCTGGAAATTGAGTACCTCTAAAAGATACATCTTCTTTGATGAAAACCAAAGCAACTAAATGAATCAGCTAAAGCAATTGGCCTAAAGTTTCAAAGAAAAAAATCTTTCATTGAGGTCAAGGAAAATACATAGCTTGAGCCTTATTTTCCCAAACAAGAGTTAACTTTTTAATGTACATTTGCTATAAATACTCCATGAGCAGTGACACACTAAGGACTACCCAGAGCTTTGTACAAATCCACAAGTTATACTGCAGGTTCTGTGATGCTCTTCCCTGGTAAGGCAACTCTGCTCTAATGTGTCAGCTTAATTACACGTCTGTGAACTGAGCTTTACAAGCAAGACATACCAGGCAATTTACTTTGGAAAAAAACATGCTGTATCTCTGCACTTTTTTAAAGAAATGGCACTAGGCTCTATAGTTAAGGACAATTTACAACCAAAAAAAAACCATATAGCAAAAACTTCCACATAATGCTGCTGTACAGTTTCAGATGAATACAACTTAATCCAGGATCAGTGTGTACAGTATCACATATTATTAAGCACCCAAATTTCTACTTCAACTAAGAGTATTACTCATACAGGAAAAGGTCTGCACAGAATTTGTTAACTTCTGAAAGTCTTCTTCATTAACAGAAGTAAATAAATTAAAATGCTGTATTAACATGTATCTAAAGGGAATTTCTAAAGCTATTAGAATGCCAGAACTGATTAGAGGATTTCTAGCTAAAGCATACGTGCACTATAATTTTTTCAGGCTTGCTAGCAAGGGCCTGCATACAGAATATTAATGCAATGAGGAAATGCTGCATGAATTTTAAAACTCACTTTGTTCTGAAAGGCTTTAAAAACAAATGTCTGGGTCACTCACTTGCAGTATCAGTCTAAATACAAGTGAGTAAATAAGACAAAAACGACTGTAACATGAGCAGAGCTGGTCTCACAGATACTGAGAAGGAAAATTCTTGTTGTGATGATGTAAGCTTTGGATTTTACACAGGATATAAAAGCGTTAACAAAGTCCTATACAACATCTACAGGGCACCAAAATTTAAGACAAAACCCTGCTGGAAGTTATGAATCAACAAAAAAAACAGGCAAATTGCTAACACACAGCTACTTATTTGTTCATAATGAAGACTAAACTGGCAATTTACACGCTATTTTATTCCTCTGAAGCTGAGAAATCTGATAATTATATACTGTATTTTCACTAATGTCCTCCTAAGAAGCCTGTTAAGGCAGCATCAGTAGTTCAGACTGCTGAGGTGAATATGTATTGAACATTAAAAAAAGAAGAAAAAAAAACACCAACCCCCCAAAAGTGAAAAAAAACCCCAGAAGCCCCACAAAACAATTTATTACTAAAACGTTTCAATTAACTCATGCTGGAAGGAAAGGCCAAAAAATTTCCTTTTAAATACTCAAAGCACGGACACAAGAAGATTTCAGATACTGAGGTGTCTGAAATCTCAAGACCCAGAACACACGAAGAAAGCTAACAAACAGTTAAAAAAGCCTACTGACTGTGTAGTTGCAAACACAGATTAGAGAGAACCAAATTTGTATATTGCTACCAGCATTACTAAGGGTAAGCATAATTTTCAATCTTTGGAAAAAAAACTCTAAATGAATGTTTAAACACAGTCCTTCTACATAGATTAGCCACATGATATTGTATAAAAAACTTTCAGAAAAATTTTACATCAAATTTCATATTCCTAGTAGTCTCAAACCTCCTTAAATTTAACACCTTGAATTGTATGCTAAATATAAAGTGACAAGCAATGGTTCAGAAATTAAAGCTACTTAGAATGATTTAACTAACCTTTAAGAACAAACAAGATTGCCAAATAATAAAAGTTATTTATGGTTAGGATGCCATACACTTGTTTTTAGAACAGTAAGTCCACACACCAGAATTTTTACTACTGAACTGGCACACTCAGTGTTTGAAATGCTTCTGTTAAAAAAGAAACACTTTATCACATCTCATCCTTTTTCAGTAAGCATTATGAAAATACTTACTCTGACCATCTCTAAAAAAATCCTTGAAAATACACTCTGATTTATGTGCCAGTAGGGGCATATATTTTAAGGTGCTTGTATATATTTTTAACTTTTTCTGTTATACTACTAAAAGATGACCGAGCAAGAAGTAGAAGTGTGTCATACTTTAAAGAAGTACATCATATTGTCCTAATGAATATAATCATAATGCAAAAATTCATCAACAAAACCTGCTCTATCATTCCTACAGAACATAGGAATCCTTTCTTTTGTGCAGTAGTAACCTAAACAGAAGTTCAATGCCTCTCCTCTGATAATGTGTCGAACAAGGCATGCTAACTGCAACCTATCTGACGTTCAAAAGGGTCTAGAGCATTTAAAAATGTTATACTGTTTGGGATGTCAATTTTAATTATTCCACTAAGAATTTCTAAGGGGAAAACAGACTTTTAGAGGAACCTGAATTAAAGCCAACTAATATTACAAGTAAACAGATCACAGGTCATGCTACTCATGCTCTGGCACAGTAAAACAGTAGTTATCACAACTGAAACTTTAAATATTAATAGTCACTTCCACAAATTTGAGAAGTGCATATTAAGAACAAGCTAAAAATTAGTCTTTTCTTTCTAGATTTTAGAAAGTTAGCTACTAACATCTGACTATATTTAACTGCATGCTGTATTACATAGTTGCTACATGAACAAATAACTACTGGCAGGTTTAAACAAGCAAGAGAGCAGGAAAAAGTACACAGATAGTAAAACTTCAGAGAAAAACAGTCCCAACAGAAACCTGAACGGACTTACCATGGATTCTGTTCTTCCAACAACAGAAAACCACATTTTGATCTCCGGGACTACAGATCCTTGAAAGAAAAAAAACAATTCTCCACTTCTCTTCCAGCCCTCAACAGCAACCACCGCTCTAGTCTGCTGGATTTTCCAAGATACCCATCAAGATAACTCGGAGCTGGATGCTATGACACAGTGTAGCATTTATCAACACCAGCTATAACCAATACAATATTCAGACTCTTACGTAATCAGTTATGCTGTTCTGACTCCCATCTACTTTAGAGGCTTTATTATAAACTCCGAAAACTGCTAGAAAAAACAAAAGGGGAGCCCTTTTGTACTAAAGACAAAAAAACCTCCAAATTAAACAGGAAGTAATGTAGCCCACAGATGGCTAAAAAGTCACATGTGAAAGTCCCAAAAAAGTGATATATTTTTAAAGTAAACTGCATGCACACACTGCTTCCAAATCATCTGGATTTCATAAAAACTTAACCACAATGTGGTTGGGAGTCTGGCAGCTTTTAACATCAAAACATCTTTCAGGGTTAGAGCAACCAAAGTCTACACACAACCTCAAAAAGCAATACTGTTCCCTGCTCCCGATGGCCGACCACTCCTACCAACTACATTTCCATATACCTATTACAAAAGCTATTGCTAATAAAGCTACAGGAGTATTACTTTAAGAAAACATGCAATAGCTACAAAAGGGCAGAACAAGAAGCTACCTTGTTGGATCATATGAAGCTATAAAGTTTAATTTTAAATAAAAATAAAAATGGGTTTAAAGCATTCAGTTTAAGAAGTGCTGTTAGATATTTTCACAATTTATAAAAAAAACTCAAACCCCAAACAAATGCAACACTGTTTACACTGCTCTGGCAACTAACAGTTGTTTCATAACTAAACTTGTTTTCTCTGCTATGTTTGCATATAGTGTACACACTTACTACATGTTTGCTCAAAGGGGCTGCCCTGCCTCAGGAAACACCCTTACAGCAAAGTGAGGTGAACTAGGTGATGTGCTGTATGTCTGCTTTCTCTGGCACTCCTGGCACGCCTTTAAAACTTCTAATTAAATAAAATGTGAACAGCCACGACACAGAAGTAGTGTACTTCAACATTTTACCTATCACTAGCTGGGAAGAAGATCCAATACTGGGTTCCTCAGGGACCTAACGCTGTCATGTACTCCTCGACTCACCTCTTTAGGATTTGTTTTTACATTCATGTACACGGTTGCAATCACCTAGAATCTCAAGGTGACACTTCTATCATAAGAATAAGCAGGTGCACAGCATTTTGATGCAAGTTGCATCCCTTCTCTGCTTGTATAACCTTAGCTTCAACTTCAATCCTTTTTTTTGATGGCAGCAGAGAAGGTGTAGCAATCACTTGGTATTAAGAGCAACTGGTGTAACGGCATATATAAGGTATTGTATGTATTTTCTCAGTTAGAAACTCTCCATTAGCACAGACTTCATCTACAAAACCCTGCAAACTAATAAAAACTCAAAGAATATTAGATGATAAATTTCTTAGACATATTTTTCCTCAGAGATGAGCACAGGTTACTGTGCACAGGAAAGTGCACATTTTTTTGCAATGGGCAGAAGGAAGAAAAGCAGTCCACTGGAATTGTTTTTTCTTTATGATCTCTTGAGAATCTTCTCATTTCCTCCATCTCTAGAATATCACCAAACTAAAAACTTCATCCAAAGCCAGTGACAAGTATGAGGAGCCCATGAGACATAACAAGAAAGGCAGGTAAGCACTGACATGCAAAGGCATTCTCACAGCATGTTACTGAAAGCAACTATTCTGCCACATCACAGGAAAAAAACAACTGTTTTCCTAACAAAAGGTAAAGAGATTCAGGGTTGTCCTTCACTGGATGGAGCAGGGCCACCTGTTGACCAGACACTGCATTTTCTGTATCTACAGCACTTCTGAAGCACTCTAGAAACCACCAGTTCATTAAACTAATTGGCTCAGCAATCAAACTGGGTTCCCGTGCAGGGCACAGCAGCAGTGCATAGCAGCAACTATGTACTTCTGGAACTAAGTATGAGCTTTTGTTTCTTCAGCTATATGAGGACTTGATAGCCAGCCTTTTACTATTAAAAAACTTAGGAAAAAATCTAAATCGATTCTCACACTTGCCACTCCCTCTCATTTCAGGTATTCTATTCAGTCAATGTTTACAAAATTTTAACGAACAGTCTACTAAACTTCTTCCTCCATTTTCCTAAGCCAAAGTTAAAAATGAGAATTTTAATTTTAATGCTGCTAAAAGATACGCGACTTGAGACATATAGAAAAAAAATACCAATAAAAGTCAACAAGATAGGAATAGAAAGAAAAAAAATCACACACTACTACTAGTTTCTCAGTCATGCTCACTGAATTCTCTACGCTGCTCTGCTCCAACCAAATTGAGAAAATTAATGCCTGTGTATTCTTCCTTACTCCTTTTTTTTTTGTTGATGTTTTATGAAGCCTACTACAGGATTAAAAAATACTTAAAATATGCAACTTTGAACCTCTGAAAAATAATCCTCTTTAACTATGACAGTGACTTGTTGCAACACAATACATGTGATTATTTCTATTCAATGAACATTATGGTGACTTCAAATTAAGCAGAAGTTGCTATTTTACATACACAGAAACTCAACCAATCTGATTCTTGCTTATTTCAGACCAAGATTTAAAATATAACTGATTTTAAATGAGAATTCCAACATTATGGCAGGCTGACAGCAGTAAAATGAAATACAATCACTGTCTGAGCCAGTGTTGCTGCAACTGTGAAGAGATGAAAACTGTTGCTTCCATGACTGATCATGATAAAGAAATCATGAAGTTTGTCAAATAACTCATAAAAAACCTTCAAATCAAGCTTACACACTGACAAGTAGCACTGTTACATATGCTAATGGAAGTTAAATGTCAGCAGCTAAAATGACATCCAGAAGCCAGCCAGTTCCAGTGAAAAAGGAAACCTTTTCCCCCTGTAATATCCTGCTTCACTCTAGAGGAGAAATCAGATTTCAAGTTTAAAGTGAAAAAAGTAGTTTCCACTGCACTTTTCAAAACATTCAACGGAAATGCTGATGGCAGTCAGAAGTCTGATACATATATTTAATCTAATGTTAAGATCCAGTATTCTCTTCTCAAATTATTAACCCACTCCACCAAAATAAGAGCAGTAAGTTCATTTTTTCAGATCCTGAACTGTTTCCTCAACAACTGCTGATTGTTAGCACCATACACTTGACACCAGGTATTCCTTTGCAGATGTCAGAAATAACTCTTTAAAGCTGCTACCATGCAAGATTACCGTTTCAAGAACAGACCATGAAATCAGTGAAGTTGTAGACAGAAAAACCAGTGCTGTTTAGAAGCAATTAACTATGTGAGATAACTTAAAAGCAGTAAAACAATCGTGTTTTCACAGCTCATGCACTAAGTGCCAAGAAGGACCACAGTATTCTGAAGTTTCATGTACTATACAGTGAAGAGACGTTAGGAAAGATTTGTTCTACCTGTTGTACACCACGCAATTACAACACAGACTTTTGGGTATCACCATTGCATAATTTATAACAAGTTTTAAACTCAAAAGATTGTGTCTGCTACTTGATCCAGTAAACAGTGCAAAACCAACCACCTAGTGGAGTCTTCCATCTGGTGGCTGGAGCTGTATGTGCATTCTGTCCATTACTATTTAGTGTTACTAAGAACAGCACACACCCACAATTTTGGCCAGTCGGGCCAAGAGGTACACCCTCCTCTACCGTGCTATTATGCTGTAACTTCTGTACTATGAAGAAGCAAAATTCAAGCCATAGTTGCACCTGTACACTGTGCAAAAGATAAGGTGCCTTCGTGGCAGGAAGTATACAAACTTCCATGTATACAATTGAATTATTTTATTTATTCATCAATTAAAAAGCCCCCCACACATTCTATTGTTTGTATTTACTGCTTTTCTTTCAGCAGAAGTTCTAAATAAGCCTGTTTATTAAATCCATTTAATAGCACTACCAATTTTTGTCTCTGAAAAAATGAATAAACCTGTAGTAGAAGTTTGAACTTCAATGTCATAATACCTACATACATATTAAGTTTCCATTTGTATTGTCCACATCTGTGTATTTTACAGAAACATTCCCCAGTCTTAATAAAAGTATGATCAACACAATGTGCACAACAAAATAAAGGGAAATGGATTTTTTCATTAACATTTTCCACAGTTGGCTGAGAAAAAGGGAAGCTTTTTTCCACAACACTCAAACTAATTGACTTCCATACCTTGGCAGCAACAATGCTCAGTCCCATTCCGTTTTGTTTTTTTAGTGTTACAGTGATAATTTCAGGTTCTTTCCTCAAAGGCTGAGCCTATCAAACAGGAAAGGCAAAAGCATAAAAAATCCAGAAGTTCATATTCACTGCCAGGCAAGGAAAGTTACTGAGGAAAATAGTTCATTACACAAAAAAAATAAGCTGTTAGAGTAGCAGTAAAAATATAAGCCAAGGCAATTAATTTTCTAAAAATGCTAACACTTTTGATTAAGTTCAAGTACTAGAAAGGCAAGTAGTTTCTAAACTGGCAATACTAACTATAACTACAAATCTTTTTCTGTTTAGTTGTTCTAAAAATTATTTCACACAATGCCCCCATCTTTCCAAAACTGAGGTGGTTCGGTAACTTTGATATTCAAACAAACAAAGGAACTCACAAAACAAACAAATCAACCAACCTACAGGAGAAAATTAACACCGTGCACAAAGCAGACAGCCTTTTTAATAAGTATAATGAAAAGGAAAATTAAAGAATTTTTTTCTGCTAGGTTTTCATGTAAAAGTATGAGGTTAAAACTTAATACTAAATATTGGGTTGGTAACTGGTAGTTTATAAATAAAAGCAGCCTGCAGCTTCATTTACTTTACAAGTTATTTACAGATGCATATGCAAATATATTTTTGCCTATGTTTAAAAGAAATTTCTTCACTTTTTAGTCTCAGAGCAGGGGAACATGGAGAAGTTTCTTTATATGAAAATTATATCATGTTACAGCTTAGAAAAACAGTGACTTAAAAAAAACCCCTGCAAATAGTTCCTTAAATTCATGAAATCATTGATCAACTATGTGCTTAATAATGAATCCTGCTGTTCCTAGTAAGGACAAAAATTGATCACATAAAACTCAATGGCTTGTCTAGATAGCAGTTTTGACAATTATTCACCAAATTAATACTTACCAGCTCAGCATTCTCATGTGACAGGTGACTTTCATAGTCTGCACCTTCAAAGTATATCGTCCATGTGCCTGGTGACCGTGGATGAGGTGTCAGTCTACAAAAGCCTAGAGGAAAAATTAACATTGATATAGTAATGGTATTTCCTCAACAGATTAATCAAAATAAAATAGGAGGATTTAACTTTCTATATTCATTACTGTGTCAAATCTTACATCTCAGGTGCCATTATGGGCTTCACTACAACTTTATGCTATCTACAAAATCCTATAGTTCTATAGCTGCTGCTTCTGAGGAACAGCTGTATTTAAAAACACTACCAGTCCCAGAAAACTCTGGGGCTGCAAAATACTGCTGTTACCAACCAGACTCAAAAGAGACATGAAACACCAAATAAGAACACAAACCACGAGAACTCTGATTAGTAAGACAGCACTACAGAAATCTGCTTTTCAGGAGGCCTATCTAACCCATTTCAGTATAGATTTGGCAAAGGCAAAGCTTTGCCTGGACTCAGTTTGTTTTTTAATGTAACTCTGCAATTAGAAGAGCCATTTAGTTTGATTTACTTTTTGTTATTTGAGCAATTCCTAGAATTTCAAAAAAGAAGCCACAGCTCAGAGGTATCCAATATTGTCTCTTAGATCAGGGACAGCAAGAATCCACATCACAGGCAAATTATGAATCATTCCATCCAAATATATATTTTCCAAATACACGACATTATCCTCCTCATAAAGGCCGTATTTCAGCAATTCAGTTTACACTGATTTACAGCAAAAAGTCCTTCAGTATAATGTAAGGGATACCTAAAAGGTAAGATTTTCAAATGTATGCAGTAAAAAGGCCTTACTTACAATACATATACAGCCATTTGTATGGTAACTGAATTACACTTACAGATTAAAGAATTTATTCTACTAGACTCCTTTAGTCTCAAGACTACATCCTCTGTAACTCACTGGACTTTCAAAACAGTCACTTTCCTCCTTTTCTTTTTAAATGCAAGAATATAACTTTTCTATTAACTGAGTTGGAACCAAACACTGCAAAACTCCACTGTAGTATAGAGCAAGTTTGCTTTGTTGATAGTCTCCTTCACTACAGCCTCTTATTTACCATGACATTCCTGTACAAAGTTTTTAAACAACTGCTTTTAAGTAAAAAACTACTAAGAAATTCTAATTATAATAGAAGAAGAAATTCTAATCCAATTGAGTAGCCCCAGACATAGATTATAACTTTTTTTACTGTAAATGCTCTGACAGACCCCCTGCTTTACGTTCTCAAGTTTAGGTCACTTTCATCCAAACACAAGAGTAATCTACTTGTCATCTGAAATTCTGTTGGACTACAAATGCCCAAATCATACATTCTCACACTGAACATTACATCTAACTAAAACACATTTTGCCTTCTCTGTCCACTAAACCAAAAAAAGATAACTGTAAAACAACAGTAGAACTAACCTCTTTGACAGAGAGGATCTAAAAATTCTTGTAAACCGCTTGGAACATTTCTGACAACATCGCAAGAATAGCCATCTTCTGGTAAAAGAAAAGGGAGCTGTAAGTCAGGATCTTCTTCCAGCTGGACTTCTCGGCCATCGCTGCGAGCAAGTTCATCAGCCGTATTTTCTGCAACAGTTACTACATTCTCTATCAATTCCTGGACAAAAGGCAGAAAGACATTGTTATTACAAAGGAATCATTCCATTAAGGAAAAACCCCTAAATAAAGAAGATGCTAATACTGCAAGAAAAAGGAATCTGGAAAACAAATTATCTGATATAGAACTTCTCTGGCTCTATTATGTAGTCAGTACACTGCATTGCTTTATTTTATGAAATCCCACAGATAACTGTGTTATCAAATGTAAAAGAAGCTCTTATTTTTATTTATTTTTCAAACTTCTGGTGCATGTATTTAATTTAATAATGGTAACAATAACAATAATACAACAAGCAACTATGGAATTCTACCTATGCTTAAACGGGAAATCTAGGCTATATTCGTCAGCAAGACCTTCTGGTTTGGTAGTAAATATACAAAAATATCTGCAAGTCCTGCTCCTCCCCCCTCCCCCCGACCTTCAGAAGCATTGTATTAGTACCTTTGTTTTAATAAACAAATGTATCCAAAGTTAATAAAAAATGGAGTTTGTAGACAATGCATTCAGCTGTCTGGCTTTCTTTTTTTTTTTTAGATCAATGAACTCTGAGAGTTTGCCTTAAAAGTGTTTTTTACAATTCTGCCAGGAACACATTCTCTTTTTACTTTTGCCATAGATAAAACTTAGAATGGTCACTTATCTTAAATACCAAGATAAAAAATACTTCCCAAATCAGCTGTACATACATCTCCATACAAGTTCCAGGTATCAATGTGTCCAAAGGACAATCAATCCACTGCTTGTATGAAGGGATTCAAGATTAATGGACTTTTATCTTAGTGTTCCTGCTGCTTCTCTTCTCTCTTCTCTCTTCCACTGCCTTTCTGGATTTCATCCACTAATGGCATACGGTACAGTGGCACTTCTCTGAGTACGTGCAACATGAAGCAGTACATTACTTTCCAACTCAGTGCAAGAGAGATTCTTGTTAATACCCTACTCAAGTCAGTGAAGTACACACACCAAAGATAAAAGAGCTATTCACAGCCACTGTTTTTTTCCTCAGGTATGTTAAAACTGCACAGTGACAGAAGAGACTTACTGTTGGGATGAGTGGTTCATCTGGAGCACAGTGATAATTCTGCAACAAAGCTTGTAGCTGCAGAGAATTTAGCTTAAAGCAAGTACTGTTAATATTTGGAACATCTGCATGTGAGTATTTGTCCATGGTAAGCAATGTGGTTGCCTGGAGGGGAAAAGAAAAGTCATGGATGAAAAATTCAAAGCATAATGAAAACTTAACCCTTGTTTCTGAGTGTTCTTTAGATAAGAGAGAGGAAAAGACAAAACAGGAAACCAGACTTGTAACAGAAGCAACGTAAGTATCCCCAAAACAACCACTAAATATATCTCCTGTATCTATAAGATGAATTAATAATACAGTAAACCTATCACAGATGAGGTATATCAATGTTTCAACTTGTCTTTTCTCTGCTCAGCACAATCATAGATCAGTCTTATAAACAGAAATTGAACAGCGTGCTCACTAATTATTAATTTCACTTGTAAGTTAAATATTAATGATGTTGAAAACGTATTTTGTGTCTTTTCATGCTACCTCAGTGTTCCAGGACCGATTCACACAAACTACACTTGTCCACATGTTATTCTCTAGGAACACAGAATACACAAATACTCTCTTTGAATATACAAGTATGTGAGAAGTGTTAATCACAAATACACACACTCACCTGTACTATTCTGCTCAGGTGACAATCGGCAGCCAATTCTAAACCTTGTTTTTCTGCCCAGGCTTCAATGTGGCCCAACTGCTGACGAACAATAGCTCCCCAGTAATGTGAACATAACCCTGAATCTGGGGCTGTAACTAATCTGTTAAAAAGCCACATGTTGATAAAATGAAACAGCTGGGAGAAAAGCTGTATAGTCAGAGCAGCATTCACTCTACATCGTCGCAACAGGGACATAGCTCCAGTCAATGTATGCAGCACATCATCTACAGAGATAAAACAAAAAGTAAATCACGGTCACATACTGCAGTTTACACCTGGCTTAGGCAATAAAAATATAATACAGAGACACTTAAGTCAGGCTGGTAAATGCAAGCTGGAACCTATATGTATTTAAGTTACACAGACCTTCAGAAATCAATTTACTGCTCCATGGTTTTCAAGACAGATCAACATTAAACTGATAACTGAATGTGTTTTTTAGCTCAGGAAATGAAAATGAATTCGTGAGAGAAAATATCTAGCATGCAAGTACATAACTGGTTACACCTGATGCTTAAATCACATCCTCACTTCAGTAAACTGATTTTTCTCTAATTTTTACAGCAAATTAAAACCTTCATATCCTATTGTTTCCAACTCATACTGCAATTAATCCATAGCTTCTTCAAGTACCAAACTGTACTCAGAAATTTCAGCAGAAGTTATTTGCGTTGTATGATGCACTTAAAAAACAGTAGAATGCACCTTCTGTGTTTATACATTAGATTTTTTAAAACATTGCCCAAATTTTCTTTTGCCAGTTACTTCACTGCAATATTACCTAACAAGGAATAGACACTTCCTGTGTCACCAGGAGCAAACCTCCTTATATGCTTCCTGGTGGAATATATTTTTGCATGTAGCACATTATCTTCAAGTCTTCTTTCAAGGCAATACTTTTAATATGAAATATCTATTAAAGAGACCATCAAATTAATTTTTCTTAGAATTAAAACACAGGATTGTGCCTGAAAAAAATCTGTAACACAGCTCAAAATAACTGAAATAATGATAATAATAGCATTTGTCTTTATTCCAGTATCAGTTTGCTACTTTTTCAGGGTTTGTGTCCCTGAAAGTATTCTCTCTCACAGTACTGGGCACTAAAAACCTAATACTGCATCTTTATATTCTTCCTTCAACATTCAATGCAGGAAGAAAAGAAAGCACAGAAAGCTCAATACCAAGCACCAGGAAGTATCTATGAATTTTGCATAAATACTCTTCATATTTCAACAAAATGACTGAACTTAATCACACTGGAGATCATCTTTACTTCAATTATTGAGGCACTGGCATCTGAGTACAGGCACTGAGCCAAGATTACATATACAGTGGGATAGCACACATGAGCAGGGTGCTCTCCTGGACAGGAACAGCCCAGGAAGGTTCATTGCTGCAAAGCAAGCATCATGTCTCAAATATCGTGGCAGGAAACCTTGGTAGGAGTCTACAAGGCCAGTCAGCTTAAACTCACTACCTCAGAGGTACGTGATCAGATCCTCCCATAACATCTCTACAGTGAAACTGCTGAGGTAAGAACTTGGAGGGAATTGGTTGGACCACTGGAGTTGGTGGATTTGTGGATTCAAAGTCCAGTTGGCAATCAGCTATTAGTGGCTCCCCTCAAGGACTGAGGCTGAGACTGATGCTGTTTAATGACTTTATTAATTGACCTGAGTGATTGGGCGGAGTACATTCTCAGCAAATTCACAAATGATGCCAAGATGAGGGAAAATACTGATACAGAAGGGCCTCAGTAGGCTGGAAAATGGGCTGACAGGGGCTTTATGATGTTCAAAGGCAACTACCAAGTCCTGCACGTGGGAAGAAGTAAGTCTATGCAACAGCACAGGACAGGTGCCATATGAATAGAAAGCAGCCATGGTGAAAATTATGTAGAGATCCCAGGAAACATCAAGTTGAATGTGATTAAGCAGGATGTCCTTGCTTGAAAGGCAGCCAGTTGCATACTAAGCTGTTAAGTTAGCAGCAGTGAAGCTAGCAGAAGGGAAGAAATCCTTCCTACACATTCAGCATTTGTGAGACTGCATTCAGTTTTAGACTCCCCTGCACAAGGAGGACACAGATTGAAAGGACCAAATTCAGCAGAGATAACCAGGATGATTGGCAGTCTGAAGAAAAGGATACGGAAGAGGAACAAAGAATGGGATTTGGTTCATCCTAGGGAATGAGAATGCTAAGGGTACAGCTTAGTGCTGTCTTCCTCTACCTAATGGGAGGGTTCAAAACAAGATCCCTCTCAAAAGGTGCACAGTGATAGCACAGAACAACAGACAAACCAACACAAGAATTGAAAGGTGGGAAATTCCAGTACGATACAGGAAACATATTTTCACCAAGAGGGCAGTCAAACACTGGTACAGATTACTCAGAGATGTTGTGGATACACAACCCTCAGTGGACATCTAAAACTCAGCCAGACAGTACTCTGACAAACCTGATCCAGTTTCACCTGCCTCGAGTAAGACACTGGACTACATGAAACCCAGAGATTCCCCTCCAGACAAAATTACTGAATAATTTTTAAACCCAATATAGACCATCTGACCTACTGTCTCTTTCTTATCATCATCAATACAACATTGATCCAAATAATTCTCAGGGGTATGGGCAACTTGAAAAAGTCACATCACTAGTAATAAATAGAACTTTTCTTAACAATTAATTGTATGGTTTGGAAGACACAAGAAAAGATCAAGTAGTCTAACCTATTTTAGGCCTCTGAGGATTATTTTCCTCTGGATCATCAAGGAACGCTGGCATGTAGTTATTAAGCTCTGACTGCAGACAATGAACCAGGTACCTGGAAGGGAATGGGGAAAAAAATTTAGATCCTGCATGTGTTCATTACAGATGGTTTTAAAGAAAAGAGATCTATTATGGTCCAAGATTACTGAAATCTCAGTATTATGAATGTGATTGTAGGAAAACAAATAATACTTTTAAAAAGGCCAAAGAGACCAATTCTCCCACACCTTTCCTAGAAATGTTGGAAAAAGAATTAGGTTGTCTGGGAACAGGCACAGGCATTTCCATGCAATATCACTACCACACTTGTAAGCAAAGGTCACATGCTACACAAAAGAGAGGCTGTCAGGCCAAACTTGGGTTCTGTAACCTTGCAAAAACTACTTTTTTCCAAACAGAAAGACACTTTTGTCATTTTTAAAATCCACCAAGAGAAGTATTTTAAATAAAAAAAAAAAATTCCTATTCTGACCCAACATACAAAATCCTGGAACAGCCCTACTGTTTTGTGTGAGGAATTTTTTTATTTTTAAATTGCTGTTATCTTTGCACTGAAATTAAAAGCCTGCTTTATTATTCTTTCTCTTCTATATGAAACATTTTCTTTAACACTGTTTTCGCTAATTCATTCATACATTTTCTGTTAACAACTGAAACTAAAAGGGAATCAAATTGTAAACACATGTATAAAGAAAAATATTTCATGGCTTTCTAAGACTTGCCCTTCTGTTTCACTGGTAACATTCTTAAAGAAATACTCCCAGTTGCTAGAAAATAAAAGCCATGGCAATTTCAACCAGTCCTGGCCTATGCCAGTCATCATCAAGCAACATTTTCATGGCAGATTTCTTTCTTT
This sequence comes from Scytalopus superciliaris, assembly GCA_013400415.1. Classification (NCBI taxonomy): domain Eukaryota; kingdom Metazoa; phylum Chordata; class Aves; order Passeriformes; family Rhinocryptidae; genus Scytalopus; species Scytalopus superciliaris. The sequence goes on from VXBX01004427.1 coordinate 350,563, forward strand.
CCATGCTTCAGTTGTGCTTTTTTATTGCATCCTAAGTACATATTCCACAGTTCTCCAAATGTTTAATACATACATTTTTAATCTGCCATGTTAGTGTACTTAGGGAAAATTCACACAGCTGAAGTTCAGAAATACTTTTGCATCCAGTCTGCTCATAATTCACAGAGCAAAATATAGCACCACTCTTGCTAGTCACAACAATATTCTGTCTTTGATGACTACGTGGCAAATTAAAGCAGCAAGGAGTTGTTTCAAGACATCAATGCAAAACACTGAGCTGTGGCAAAAAGCCACAGCTTCATTAACACTTAGTAATTTAGAGGTGGTACAAAAATTGAAAGACTGTCAAAATAGCTACTTGCTATTTGCCCGTAATTTATCAGTAGAAAAAAAAAAACATTGTGGGAGTCCATGCAAAGGGGTTTGGTGCTCCTCTGAAACCTTTTGTAAGTTCAGAAAGCAATAAGGTTTTACATAATACACATATTGCTCTTCAGAGAAAAACAGCCCCTCTTACAGCTAAACAATTCAACCATGGTTAGGACTTCATCCTGTCACAGCATAAAAAACTGCACAGAGTACTTCATATTACAGAAAAATGGAAATACTGTCTTTTAAACAGACATCCTACAAGTGGGGGAAGGCTGGTCTAAAGCCCAAGGTACACTGTGCTTCTCCAAACATTAGCTTCGAATACACAAATTTGCTACAAAGTATTTGTTCAACAGTGGCTCAGGGAGGGGAAAAAAACCTAAATATGAAGAAAAAAAAAATTCAAGCCTTTCTGGTTGATTAGTGCTGTGCTCAGTCAATGTTGTTATCTTTGCTTGAGGACCTTTTCCTCTGAGGGTTTCCCTTCCCTTTGGGCACTTCATTCAGTTTTTCTTTTAATCAGTATTGTAACTGCCTGAGCTGACAAGCATAGCTTAATTTTTACCCCAAGCCAAAATATGTCCTTCTGTTTTTAAGGAAAAGAATCTGTGCAAAAAAACCCACTGTGCAAATTGCTATTTATGAGAATTACAAAAGTAGATTATAATTAAAAACCCTTAAAGAGCACAAGATTCATTTTTTTAGAGACCATAAATATTTAAGCCTATGTATTTATACATTAACAGCAAAAATAACCTTTCCTCCCAATCTTTCATTAATTTAGGAGAGAGCGATCAACACAAACTAAATTCACATGACATTTCCCTAAAATTTTCATTGGCAGCCTCAACCTATCACAAGAACAGCTACCAGATTAAGCTCCTTGCATAACTCAGTGATCCATATTCACAAAACAAGGCATCTGACTGAAGAAGTTTAGCCTTTCTTTTACACTCTCCTCTCAGGTATTTACCAAAACACAACAGACATTATTGCTATACCTAAAATTTGGTAAACACAGAGTTTTTCTAAAAACCACAGAAACACAGAATATGGAAGTAAAATAGTAAGTTTGAAAACCTCACTTGAATGCCATTTGAACCAAGTGTGCCAAAACATCTTGTGCATCCACAGTAATGCGGCTAAGATCTCTGTCTTGCTTTATGAAATTCAGTAATTCAGATGCATTTGCCATCCAAAAGGCAAGTGCCCCAGCAATATTCTTCTGTTTCTGTAAGTGGAAAGAAGCAAGAAATAATACAGGGAAATAGTTTCCTCACAAAGCACAGCTGCTTAAAAAGGCTCCAAAAGATAGACCAGTACCTCTTCCCATTTCACCAAACATCTCTCAGATACCAGATATTTGCAAAATGTTTGCATGTAATATTGCAACTGCTGTAACTAGCGAATTCAATTTTAACATGTTCACTGAACACACGAAAATCTGATAAATTGCCAATAGCCGTATCAATAAAGCCACAGCGTAAGCATCTAGCTATACAGTGCTAAGAGCTTATCAGAATGCAGTATCTGGTAATCTGTGCACTTTTAAGCGCATATTCGCTACTGCCCACTGCCACGCTGATACTGCGCTCACTGGCTGTGATACCAGGTGATGCCGTATCAAGTACTGATCTATCTCACCATCTCCCGACCACAAATGCCAGGCCAGGCAACCTCAGATGAAATCCAAAGAATAGGAACCACAAACAACAAAAAAAAGAAAATAAAGGGAAGAAAAAGAACTTTGGTCATTTCATATCCACATTGAAGTGCGTTAAGCAGAAATTATGGAATGCCGTAAAAGTTGCCAAGTCAAAAAAGGATTTTAGTACTGCATGTTCCAGTTGCTGAATGAGTGTTATGAACTGTTCAAGTCCAGCTGTTTGAGTATTGTATTTTGATATGGAAGCAGCATGAGAAACTGAGCTAAGCCAACATAGCTAGGATCAGTTCCCAGCAATATATCCTACCTGATCAACCTGGTCTACCTCCTGGAGAAAAACGGACGAAGGAAATCAAACAGAATAGAAGAAAGAAACTTGTGAACAATCATGAAAGCTTTAGAAATCAAACACTAAATATGAAGGTACAACACATGTTCACAGTTATACACAGATGCATTCATCAGTGGCTGAGATGCAACTGAGCTCCTCTTAAAAAAATGATTATTTTAATAGGACTGGTAGCATAACAGCTACAAACTGAAGTGTCAACATGTCACAATTCATTCAAGGAATGTCCTGTACTAGTTGACATCCCAGACTAGTTGGTTATTCCATGCTCAGTGTGCCACAGAAACCCCGCAGAACTTTTTGCAGGCAAAGGGGAAACAAGTCATCCCTGTAACAGATCCAGGGAGCTATTTGCCCACACTGCTGCAATGGACACAGTATACAAACACACATGAAGGGGGACAGAAAACCCCCACTAAAAAAAAAAAAAACAAAACAAACAACAACATTCAAAAGCAAACAAAATACATAAAACACCTAGGACAGGTTTAATATATGGCTTTTCAATTAAAGAACAAAAAGACCATTTTAAACAACAAAAGAGTCAAATGAAATACCACACTAAGTTTCCTAAATGTTGGTACATATAAAGCTACACTGTCTTAAGGGGGGGACAGGGGAAGGGTGGGAGAGAACCTATCAGATATGTTTGCCTGATTACTTAAAACTGAGATCTTAATTATTTTTTGCTTTCTATTCAGATCACTCTCCCCCACCTGCAATACAGTGAGCTTACATGCAAATATCTGAGCTGTTATTTGCTGTTATTACAATTTTAGTTAGAGCTCAAAAACCCAAATTTCTGTTTCTTTTCCCTTTCCAACAAAAGCGCTCTGAATTGACTGAAATGTGCTGGCACAGAACAAAAGGAGATGCTTCTTCTACAAATGAATGTTAAAATTTAAAAAAGATGAAAGATGCCACACAATGACTTGGAGAAAAAAAAATCAGGATTAAAAAAAAATGGCTTTTTAATATGAATAAAGTATCTATTCCTAGTTTTCACTGAAAGCAATGAGCCTTCTCATAGATCTCTCCAATTTTATCCCTATCTCAACTCAAATCATCTATAATACTTTCATACATTAATTAAGATACTACAGAAAGTCACAGATTTAATTTGTTAGCAAGTACTTCTTGAGTAACTTCGTAAAGAGACTTTCTCACCTAGGTAGGCAAAACTAGGATCTAAACCATTTATTTTACTCCCACAGAAGAGCACAAGAGTTTGTGCACCTTCTTACTACTTCTGTTTAGGCTGCCTCTTCCCCTTGCCTCCCATTTGTTTTCTCTGTCTCTTACACCCTCACATCCTTTTCAGTGCAGAAATGCTTTACAGTTGAGACAAATAAAAAAACCTATTGTGGTACAACAACTATTAGATGGTAATTTAACTGCGACAACCATCGATACAACTCATTTTACAGCTTAGATGAAGTGACTTGACCTATCTTAGTTCATACTGTTTATATACCACTAAAACAGGTCCAAGACAAAGACATTTTCCTGGTCATTAGAATCAATCCATTTCTTTGCCTCCACCCCATTAATATTGAAATTCACTGAAGTTTTACTCTTTCGTCCCACATGTGATTTTCACCCTTTCCTCCAGCTTGTTTATTGTGACATTTGAGAGAACCTCCTCCCAATTTGGATGTACCTTCTGACTCCTGCAACTAGGTAATGTCTTTTCACAAAACACAAATTCAGCTACTGCTTCCTTGTTGATGTGTTCCTTAAAATTTAGGTTGGAGATTAGATTGCAGCTGTAGAGTTACAAGGCTGTAGAAATGACCTTTCACAAAGGACAGTCCAGACAAACACTTGGTTTTAACAGTTTTGTAACAGTATTAGCAGGATTACAGAAAACATATTTCCTTGCAAAGATCACATGGTTGCACGTGATTTGGGAAGCCATTCTTGGTGCTGTAAATGAACATTTTCAGAGGATAATCTACTTTCTAGCTTTGATTTGCTTTCAAATCAAACTGATGTTTCAGTCCACCCCTCTAGTATCTTCCAACAGCTACGTGGTTAGGCATTCAACACAAAGAATGGAGAACTTTATCTCTGGTTTCCCACTGTATCGACCTCTGTCACTCAAAGTCTTTTCTGGGTCATTCTTACTAGTATATGTTAGCTGTATCAACAGAGTGACTTTCTCTGATTAAGAACTGTACCTTCCAGTTTATACCTGACGCTTACCCTTTCTCTGTTTACTTTGCATTCTCCCAGATGAACTGCTTATGTGCAGGCTCTTTCCAGTTCACATTCTCCACTACAGCTACAGTCTCCTCCCCTCTTTTACAGCCAGATTTTTTATTTTTTTTTAATAATAATAAATTTTTTATACAATTTCATCTAATATCCACTGTGGCATCATGATTCAAAGCAATGTACTAGTTCTTCACTTCAGATTCAAACTGCCCTCCCAGCCTCAGATCAGCTTCAGAACATACACAGAAGGCTAATCTTTATTTTCATCCTGCAGTATGTCCTCAACCCTGGCATTTTCTCCCAGTCTTTCTTGTAAAAGGTGCAAGACTGTTGTATAAGTTTAGAGAGCTGTCTAATGATAACATTCCCACTGCTGAAAACTCCATTAAACCTCTTCAAAATGTGAGAAAAGCTGAACAGTTTTGGTGTGCTATGACTTTCATGCTGCTTACTTTCCTACTGTCCCTTAATCAACCTGTTGTGTAATACTTGCATGGTAAATTCTCTAAGGCAGGACTGACTCATTTGTCATGCTTGTACAGTACTTGGCAGCAGCGTCCTTGCTCTATGTAAGTTACTTTGGCAGAACTATTTGCAACAAACACACCTGTTTCTATAAATATAGAAACATTTATTTCAACGTATTTCAGTTTTTCCTCTAAGAAAAACCTGCAGATGAAGCTACAATAATTAATTATTGAGGATACCTGAACTAACTCCTTTTTGAACAAATGACAACTCCATTTTATCAAGTTACACAATGCAAGGTATTGTCTAATTTCACAGACAACTCAGCGGATCTTATCCTGCATTGACACACAAAACAGAACTCACCCTGTGCCTCTCTAGAAATCTTACACATACAGTAGCAATAGCATTAGACTACAAATAAAATGCTAAAACATTTAAGAACTTGTATTTCTCTTTACAAGACACTTGTGTCAGCTTGGGTCAGAAGGTCCAAATATTTATTACCAATTTTGTGGTTACAAAAGTTGTGAAAATAACAGGATCAAAATTAAAGAGTCATGGTTCTTTTTAACATGTTCACTTCAAGCATCAATCAGGATAAACAGCTGCTATCTACACAGTATTCTTTAATAAGCCCATACAACTTGTTCTACAAGGGTTCACAGCCAGAAATGTTTGCAAAGATCTTACCTTCTAGAGAAGATTCACCTCTTGTCAGGGAACATATCTTCAGAGGTACAGCTACTCCCTAACATCCCACATTGCTCAGGAGAGAGTTTCTTACCACTGACATTATTCACTGATATAAAAGCAAACCTCCATATGGGAAACCAATGCAGGTATTACAGTTTAACCAACTATTGTTAAGGATAGACAAAGAAAAAGACTAAGTAGTTTGTTGTATTACCAACAACATGTGTGCAATTCCCTTGACATATTTTTGCAGAGTAACTCACCTGTATCACTCCTTCCATCATGTTCACCATCTTGTTGACTATTGCAATGACTTTGTGAGTACGCTCAGCAGGAGTGATGTCAGGTCTGTACTGGCTGGACAATACATACCGACATGTCATGTACAGCACATACGTAGGTGACAGCTTAAAATGAACTGTCGAGCTATTTGTGTAGTTTATAATGGCAGATAAGAAGGCATCTTCAGCTGTAGACAAAGAGGAAATAAACATGTTGTAAAGCCAAAGACAGAAAGAAAATTAAATAAAACAGTTTCATACCTTGAGGCATAGACGGTTTCTTTTTGGAGGAGGGGGGAAGAGGGGAGCAACTTAGAAGAATTTGAACTCTAAATTCTTCTATGTTCTACAGTTACTTAGGCACTTTAACAACACACTTCTATACAAAGCTACAAAATCTGATCACTGGGAAACATTTCTGTACTATTTCCTGTCTCTTTGCATCTTCAAGGGAACAGGAAAATGCAAGGTTTCTCTTATACATTTTATTCCTACAAAGCTTCCATACTTAAAAAAAAATTAATCAGTATTTGCTTGCTCATAAATCTATTTAGTTTCAAATAATTGAAGTCTGGACAATCTCTGGTATGATGTTTTTCTACCAGATCTGAGGCCTTAAAAACCTGGGGATCAAAAAAATAAAAAATTAAATTCTAAATGAAAATTATAATCTGATCAGATTTTACACAAAATTGATTTTGACCAAGATGCAATCTATTATCCAAGGCATAAAGAAGTATTATATAGAAGAAAATTAATTCAGTGTAGTGTTGAGGAGATGGGATTAAATTTTTTTTCACATTTTATTTGGGTATCTGAAGATAAAAAGAGTTGAAATGCAGTTAGAATTAGATACACACGAACCTCCCTCGATATCTGAAGTGTCTGTTCACCCTCCCAACAAAACAAATTAGACTATTTGATATAATTGTCTATCTAGATTGTCTATCTGTACAGGTATACATTTTTTCAATGTTTACTTAAATTACCTGTAAGTTTTCAAACTGATTGAACTATTATAGCATAGAAAAAGGTGTCAACAGGTTAGTGTTGCACCATCACAATTTACTCACAGCTTTCCCTGAATTCAATACTAGCGGGCAGTATCAGTTCTGGTCCATGGGCATCCTGAGATCTAAAGAAAGATGAGAAAAAATGAAACAAACAATCCACAAGGATTATAGTAATTCCACTGTAAAACAACAGATTTCTCTAAATACACTGGTTCCAAACGTTGACACAATATCCTTCCACAAAATGATCCTTTTCTCACCTTTCCTCCAGAATCATTCAAGATGTATTTGCAAGCAACACGATAGATCAAAATACAGACTTGAACTGTGCAGTCTGGGATACTAATGAACACCCTCTTCTGTGCTGCATGGCAGACTTATAGGATCAGTTTGCCATCTGCCATTGACAGGATTCAAGTAACAAATTATTCATGGACACATGAAAGAAAGTGAACGAAGCTCTGCCTGGAACATCAGCTTGGTTACAACAAATGTACTTTGCTGCCTTTAATGCCTCAAAACTGATGAGGACTTGGTCAACCTATTTGTCCTTTTTTCTGATAAGAAGGAAAAAGAGGTCAAATCTAGCCCCTACCCTCATCTGGCTGTTGGTACATTAAGAAACAGCAGTCATTGCATGAACCCCAGAATTAAGCCCTCACTGAAACTGACTGTAGTGCTCATTCTTACCAGCACCCATCAGAGAAATTAGAGTAGAAAACTGAGCAGAATTTTTATTTTTCTGGTATCTGCAAAAGGTGAAGAAGGTATTTCATACAATTATAGAATATGCTGAGTTGGAAGGAATTCACATGGATCGCTGAAGTCCAGCTTTTGGCCCTGCACAGAACCATCCCCAAAAGTCACACCATGTGCCCACGAGTATTGTCCACACACCTCTTGAACTCTTATCAGCCTTGGTGCTGTGACCACTTCCCTGGGGAGCCTGTTCCAGTACCCAGCCACCCTCTGGGTGACAAACTTTTCCTAATATCCAACCTATTATTCTGCCGTTAAGTAAAAGCATTAACTGAGCTGTTCTCTGCAGTTGGGCACATATTTTTAGGAAATAAGTAAAAGCTTAACATCATCTTCATGCAATAACCATTTTTAACCACATGTAACACTATAGGTAGCTTTCAAATACTTTCCTCAGCAACTTTGATAAAGAAAGGAATGTAGTGTAATTATATAAGCCTCGTTCTCATGAGTATTATTAGTTCTGCCACAAAGCAGAGATAGGACATTGAAAGTTTTTATTCAGCTACCTCCTGTAGTAAAAACCCACCACATACTTTGAAGGCTGATATCAAGAGATCTAAAATTAAATTTTAGCATATTGAATAAAAAAAAATTTACAGGTACCTTTGTGTTTTGGTGGGGGGTTTGTTTGGTTGCTTGCCTTTTGTTTTTTTTTCTTTTTTTTTTCTTTTTTTTTAAGCTTGCAAAACCTTAAACCATCAGAGAACTCAGTTATGCTATCTAGATAATACCTTATTATAAGAAGTGCTCAGAAAATCCAGGAGATTCTGGAAAGCTGAAAGTTAAGGAACAGCAGGCACAGCAGCGCAATATGTACACAAATTTCTGCCAGTTCAGTTACATTTCAAACATGACAGCGTCGTCTCTACAAAAAGCACTCAGCTGGTGTGTAAATTGTAGTATTCCATCTTTATATTGCTATAAATTTAAAATTAACTAATTTTTCCACTATCTCCACACTGTCAAAAGTGCATAATCTTCACTGAGAACTTAATTACTTCTACAGAATAGTAACTAATACAGAATATTGTAAAATAGAACTATAGTGACAACTCCAGAGAAATTTTTTATCTGACATCACAAGAATGGTAATAAGACATAGAAATATTTTAACCAACTGGCTAGGAAACCAGAGACAGATTTCATCTGAAGATTTGTTTTATTTAGAACAAAATTATATTGATCCCTTTCAACAACAAATGAAGGAACAAGATTCCCAGCCAATGAGAGACAGTGTTTCACAAGTGATGAGAGCTGACCTTAGTGCAAGATTGCATATAGAATTTTGAAAATTTGCTTTAAGAGACAAATTAATATGAAGCATTCTTTTAAAAAAATTGTTGATTTAACCTGTAAATTAGTTGTCTAGGAAAAGATGCAGCAAAATCAATTATTTAACTACCCTAATAGGAGTTCCCTTCAACTAATCACAGAACCATAGAACAGTTTAGGTTGCAAGAGGACCTTGAAGACCATCTAGTTCCAACCCCCTATACCATCTCTTGACTCCCCACAGCACACACAAAAGAAATACTCTCTAATTAAGCTTTATAAAATCTAAGTTAAAATAATTCTCAGTGTTGTGTTCTGATGTGATAGCAGCTGCCCAACCTGCTTTGTTACTGGATACATTTTAACCATATATTCTCTTTGTGCTATTGCTTTTATAGATACAGCCTCTCTATGGTGATGAAATTGTTTGAGCTAAACCAGTCTGAAAGTCTAGTTAGGTTACGTCTAGGAGGGCCATAAAATATTGATTAGGGCTCATCTCCTCTCTTAGTATAGTGTCAGGTAATACCACACTTTAAAATTGCACTAAAAACAAGAGTACATTCTCCAGGTATTTCTTTATTCTCCTGGGTTGTCCCTTGTGTGATTGCTTTAGCCAGCCTACTAGCTATGTAAAAATTTTGTAAGGCATGTTAGAATTAAGAATCAGGTGAATGTCTGCACTCAGGTAATATCATTTTCATATCATTATTCTTATTTCCAACCTTTGATGAAAGGTATCCAAGACAAAAAAATTATCTTTTCTGATTTTTATTATATGCCTGCTTAGACTAATTGTAGTCAGTTACCTAAAGAGCACATATGACCACAATTTTTAATGAAACAGTCATCATATTTTATTTCCAAGAATAACATTTCAACCAGAACAACCATACACAATAAGTAAATTCAAGTTATGGTCTCAGGTCTCAATTATTTTTCTTTCTAGAAACGAAAAAATATGGCAACAAAGTCCTAATCTTTAGTCTTTAACCCATTCAGTGAGTTACAAGAAGAAAGTCTTATTTGTCTTATCATTCACCTTTAAACAGCAGCAACAACAAAAAAGTAGACGCAAGGGATAGTATGGGGTGGATTAGTCGTACAGTAACTAGAACCTAGAACTGCACAGTGAAGATTTTTTTTCATTTTTCAAGCTAACACAGCAGTTCACGATTACCGTCCTTACAGTTCACAAAATGAGATCAAAGAATCCCAGAGGAAACCTAAGTAAAGAATAACAAAATATATCCAGACAGGGGAAGAATTCAGTGTACTTGAGAAATTCACTGCCTAATTTGCCAAGTCCTAATTTGACAGACTGACTTTGCTAATTTGTTAATCTCAACACAGTGAAGGTATCTAAGAAAGAACATATTATAGAAATGCTCTATTTAGATAAAAAACACTGTAATTACAAAGCACGTACTACAGACACATAAGCTATATACAGAAATAAAGTATCAGTGTCAGGGCTGGTGATAAAGATTTCTGTGGTTGCAGTTATCACAAATTTAGATGTCATGTAGATGCCTCTCTAAAAGTAGTTTGTGCGCACAGGAATCAAAGATGATAGCAATGAGTACCCTCTTCAGAGAGAATTTTAAAAGTTTTTTAAAAATACAAACAAAATAACAGCCAAAATGCAACTCAGAGATGGCTCTGTGTTTTTGAAACACAGAACTATAGCACAAGATAATCCTCCTCATAGACATTTAATAATCTTCATATGCATACAAATGCACAGCTCAAGAAATACTAGCAGCAGAAGCCTCAAGAACTTCTGTCAGGCTATAAAAAGTTCAGAAAGTTTTGGTCATCTTTTATGAGAGAGGAAAATTACCGTTAAAATAGCAGTAATTCAATAAGGAAGAGTTAAATATTCAGCAACCTTATTAAAAGCAGTTTTGAAAAAGTACCTCAAGATGGCGAGTCACTCTAACAAGAGAGTGCAGAGTGCAGCTAAGTTGTACTGTAACTTCACTGAAAGTATTTAAAGATGCTCTTGCTTCAAAACATTTGAACATTCAAGTTCAGGTGGAAGCACAATTTTCTGCCCTTTTTTGGTTCTATTTTTTCCTACCACTCACATCTCTGAACTCTGTTTCTTGTCTAGTGAATAATAAATCCATCTAAGGGTACTAAAATCTTCATTGTACAAGCATTACAACTTGAATCACTGCACGTTTTAACCCTGAAGCACATTTACCTTACCTTTCATCCATTTATCATAGCTGTTCATCTAAATTTAAAAGCTGATTTATGTAGACAGCCATACAATCCTGTGTTTTTTCTAAAGATTTGAAAAAAAAATTCTGTTCACATAATCACTGATTCACTGAGGTGTGATAGAACTCTAGAGATCATCTGGTCCAATTTCCCTCAAAATAGGGTCAACTAGAGCAAATTGCTCGCTACCCTGTCCCCTCAGGTTTTAAGTATCTTCAAGGACAGAGTCCACACTTGCCAACAATACTACAGTAGAAATAGGAATAACCTTGTTATTTCACTCTCCAGAGTAAATCACATAATCATGCCACTGGCAACTGAAAATTTCAAATAATTGTACTTTTGTTATTGAAGACGTTTCATGACACGTCTAACCACGAATCAACAAGGATGTGACACAACTACCAACCTGACTTCACAAAGAGAAATACAAATTCAAAAAAAAAAGTAATCCTTTGCTTCAGTATTCTGCTAAGTATTCTGAAGTTTTTTGCTTTGGTTGTTAATCTTAGGGTTTATCTGGAGTGAGATCTCAAAGGAAATCTCTCTCTCTCCATGGGGAAAACCAGGCTGTTCAAAATACTTTAACGCACCTCTACTATTATGATGCTTGCTATTGGAACAACTTTCGCATTTTTTTCTGTTATAAGAAGTAATGGATTACACATTTCGTACCTGCTTTCCTGTCTGCGGTAATCCTGCTGCTCTATCCTAATCATGGGCTTCACCATTCCTCGTTCCGCTGTGCTGGATGCTGATGATGTCCTGTCACCGTCAAGCCGGCTGGTGCTCTAATTCAAAACAGCGGGACAGGTGCTTAGCACACAAACACTGGATTAGCTTGGCACTACTAAAATGAAGTGTCACTTTGAGGCTTGAAAAGAGATGGGGAAACAGAAAGGAGTACAGCACAGAGACCAGCAGCTCAGCAGGTGTTTTCACCACAATGAAGCACTGCTTGCAATTCAACAGACCACAAAGGACCAGAGAGAAGCAGCTCTTTGTTGATGCACTGCAAGAACTTATAACTAAACTTTTAAATGTCTTTAATTAGAAGTTACATAGCTATCAATATGAAGTAAGAATGAGCTGGTAATGAAAGCTTTAGCTAAGGGACAAGTTAAACATATCTACTGATTGTCTATGCTCCTCCCACCCTGCATCTGCAACAGTTCCAAGTGCTTACACTATTGATCCATAACATTATTTATCCTGATCTTACAGCAAGTGATCTGCTAGACAGTACAAAATTTTCTACGACAAGAAGTAGCAATTCACACTATATTATTTTTTTATGTAGTGTCTAATGTGTTTTCTCTTGGTGTCCCACAATCCTGATTATTAAGCTTTTAATTTTTGATTTCCAATTACATCAAACTCTACCAGGAAGGGGACAAACATGCTGCTTTTAGCAGCAAAATACATGCCAATTATTTTTGGTATAAAGAGTTGAAAACAAGTCATCAGTAAAATATGAAGTGTTTCAAGCACCTCATAGGAAGTTTCCAGGACTAAATAATTTGCTTTGACATAAGAAAACCTGCCAAAAAGTTCACATCAAAACAAGAGTTTTAACAAAATATTTTTTTCAGTACTGACATGTCAGTCACAGAACCACTTTTCACCATGTCAGAGAACTTTCATTGAAATTACTGTTACCCCTTTTCAAATAGAAATGCAAACTTAGAAGAGAGCAATTGTTAGAAACATGAGTGATTTAACAAGATGATATACACACACAGTACCACTATAAAATAATGAAAATACATTTTCCCAATAATCCCTTGGCCCACTAGTAATTTTCTAATGAGTCTGAAATGGTATGAAGTCATATCCAATAAAACTCTTATTCTTCGTCTTAAGACATTTTATTAGTTTACAGAGTTTCCTCCATTCATCCTTCTAAAATGTCACTAAAACTCCTAACAGAGGAAGGTAAAGAATGCACACACGAAAGCACTATCACAAAGCTAACAAAGAAAGTAGAGAAACTGAACTTGACTGTGGCAAGAAGAAGAAAAAAAAAAGAAAAAAAAAAGACTAACAGAAACATTCTAAATATTTCAGAGTATTTTTAAATACCTACACTGCCACATTAATATCACCAAATATTTGCAAGTATTTCAACTTTAAGATAGTAGTAATTAAACATAAAAGGACATGCATTTCTGGGAGGATCACCATATTTCATATTGCTGAAATAATTCACTTTCTCATTTTATCTGAGGCATGTGACCATATCAAGTAAGGCATTAACCATGGCGTCATTTTACTCAATTTGTTTGCTCTTGGAAAATACAATTCTGGCACAAAATTTATTAACAGAAAGCCAGTGCAGAAAAAAAGCAAGAAAAGATTATCACCTCATAAAATTTTTATAATTGTGACTGCAGAGACAGTTTGTTTAGTCAGTGTGTGTACAGGAGCTCTATGGAAGTCTAAAGTCACAGCCATTAAATTTTAAAGGCCTAGTTAAATTAAAATTGAACACCCTTTCACATTTTAGATAAAACATTTATTTACTCCATCACAGATGACAATAGCCATATGCTACACACATGAGGTAATGATGTATCAGTTTAATACGAATCTCTACCTGCATGTGTCACTTTGGGGAGAAACTAGTTCAGGCTTGAGGAATCTCCTTTTCTAAAAAATGCTACTGCTCTTGACAGGGAATGCATGCCAAATGCCAATACAAATTTAAACAAAAGAATTTTGTGGGGAAAAAAACCCCAAACCTAAAAATCTAATGTACGATACCCAAATTCATCCACAACAGAAACGGCTGGGGAGACCGATGAACCAGCCACATTTCCCCAAGTACTACTGATGTTGCAATTTTGATTTAAATTACACATTTTATTATTTATTGCTAATTTAGTAATAATATAGTACCTTGCTTGCTGGTAGTGCTGTTCCACTGTGAACATCTCCCTCCAGATCAAATGTGGTTTCCTGTACAGCTCTAAAAGGAAGATAATATTTAAAGTACATTTTAGAAATGATGTGGTTAAAACATTTATCAAACAAGAAACAGAGTAGCTAAAATTAGTAAATTAAAATTCAAGGGTTATACCATAAGGCCAGTTAATATTAACTTGTTTTAATATTGTTTCAATTTTTTATATTAATAGAACCTAAAAATACTTATGCAGATAATTTAATTTGGAAAAACAGATTCTTAGCTAATTTCAGAGAATCACAGAATATGCTGAGTTGGAAGGGACCCACAAGGATCATTAAGTCCAGCTCCTGGCCCTGCACATGACCATCCCCAAGAGTCACACCACGTGCCTGACAGTATCAAGTGAGAAAATATAAATACACATAAATAAATACATTTAAGTTCATGTTGTTACAGTCACTACAGTAGACTTGTTACCATTTTTTGCTCAGTTCTTCAGTACGAAATATATAACATTCTTGATAATGTAAATAATTCATAAATCATAGTAATGCATGTTACTATCTGCTTATTCTAAATATTTTTAAAAATATTTGGTTGCTCAAGCTGCATTAGCCTTTTGCCATAGATTTTACTGTCCAAATAAAGCTCTGCAGTAACACAGTGCTTTGCGGTTGACTATGTAAACCTGCAAGAGCATTTATTTATTGATCTGCAGGGCAGATGCAGAATGAACTCAAGATGTAAGCAGGAATATTACATGACAGCTAAATGGCCAGAGGTCTTCCTGCAGACACATTCTGCAGTAAGCATACAGTATCCTTCCCCATGAAAATAAAGTGGAGAAAAAATCATAATGATTAAAGCGTACATCTGTATTAACTCAGTAGATAAGCTTCTTTTCCTAGGTGTCTTTCTCTCAGTCATCTGCAAGCCACTTTGTTTTTTTTCTAAACCATATTATACAATAATGTGTGTAGTAACAACAGGAGTCTCATTTAGGCCCACGGAATATGGAATCTATGTTTTTTCACTGCTATACAAACTGATTTTAAGTTTCTTTCTTATAGTTATTTCTGTAGCCATTGAAGAAAATACCTGAACGCCTATGAGTCACTGAATCTACAATCAGTATTTTTATTATGCATCTATCAAAAGCACAGAGAAACAACAGGGTGGATGTTAGTCTTTGCAACACAGGAACTAGAACCTGAGAAATCACACTGTAAAAAGTGGTTGCTAATATTGAGACATTTACCTCCCTATCTTAACAGTTTCATTTCATGATTACTTCATTTCTAAATCCTTCTAGTGGAATTATAAGTTATTATCTGAGAAAACACAAAAATTAGGCTCTCTAAAAACATTCAGCAAATTTGTTACTTTTCCTGCAGGTTGGATGAACTGTGAAATACATTAAAATAAGGCCTTACACTGTTTTTACACAGAAGTGAGCATGAGGAGAACTTGTTTGAATACTTCATAATGAAAAAGACACTTGCTAATCCTAAATAAAATCACAAGGTGGAGCTCAAGTATTAAAATTATATATTCAACACTTTAAATGAGTTTTGAGTAGTTGGTTTTAAGTCATACTCTAGGCACAGGTGATTTACGATGCGCTCATTCTCCATTTCTACCCAAAGCTACCCTCCTCACCTCAACAGGAAGAAAACATATTTTACTCACCCAGTTTTGTGTCTTGGACCTTTGACCATAAGACTTGCATCAGTAGCTCTTTTGGAAATAATATGGTCCTGAGTAGGATCCACGAACTTAAATACATGAGATGACCCAAACTGAACCTTCATCCCACTTTGCAGCATGGTGGTTTCTGAAATACGCTGACCTTCCACATAGGTTTCAGCATCAATGCTTCTTGGGGTTACAGTAACAACTCCATCCATATTAGTGAGGTCACAATGATGAGGCTGAATTCCTGGACCAAATAACTGGGAAGAGAATTAATTAACATAGAATAAATTAATTAAATTATACTGCAGCAGAAATTAAAATACAGAGACTGAACTGCAGCTTACCCTATGTACAGACTCACAATACAACTTTGCTTGCTTATGAATTTAACACAGATGAGTAGTACTAAAGTGAGTTTCACTTCATTTTTCATTGCAACAAGAATAATAAAACATATTTAACTAACATGTGCAGCAGAAATCCCTTAATGAAAAGTTTTTCACTTTTTTTGTCAAATACTGTTCAGACTGTTTTCTTTCACTTGCTGTTTTGATGTGAAATCTCACAATGCAAGTAATTACAGGTCAATTAACTGCACTGATATGAACCCCGGGTGCTTTAAGAGACTCCTTGGTACAAACTTCAAATACACTTGTTTTATACACTTTAAGAAATTCTACCTCAAAAGGAGAGAGGCTAGGATTTGAAAGCCATTAAGCAATTACAGTAACACTGATATGCACCATTTGATCCAGTTATGAAAAAGAAAACCCCATTTTAAGTAATAAAAGCCTCAAATAATAAAAACCTTATTTAAAATAATAAAACCCTTCTCTTAAAGCGAGAAAGGAAGTAAATTAAGACAAATAGTTATGACCCTTAATACAAAATTGCAGCAATATTGGAACCCTTCTAGCTTTGAACGGTTTTACAGCAAATTTTACTAGTTTCCACAATTACACATAGCACACCAGAGCTCAGATAAGTATTGTTATCTGAGTTTGCTTTTTTCCCATACC
This sequence comes from Scytalopus superciliaris, assembly GCA_013400415.1. Classification (NCBI taxonomy): domain Eukaryota; kingdom Metazoa; phylum Chordata; class Aves; order Passeriformes; family Rhinocryptidae; genus Scytalopus; species Scytalopus superciliaris. The sequence continues at coordinate 367,510 of VXBX01004427.1, forward strand.
TGAATGGAATTCTCATCAAATTTTTCAGTTCCAACTTCAGTAACACTTAACTGTAGACGATAGAGCTTTGGCTTATCCCTGGAGTCAGAACCATCTGTACACCAAGTAATAAATATCAATTTGCAAGTTATTAAAGTCCAAATATTCACACAATACTTCTATATTATTTCAATTTACTTCAGAATAGCAATGTTCACAAAAAAGAAATAACTGAATGACATCCTTTCAAGATTTGTTGGGAACTTAGTTGTTCATTGTAATGCAAGAACACTGGAAGAGGCAGAGCAACTGTTTTCTACAAATGCAAACACCAAAGTAATCAAGAACTACTATTATGAAAATACTTGGAAAAACCTTCTCTATCTACTTAGTAATTCAAACAATAGAAGTTCTGTTGCACTCAGAGATGTTTTATGTGTATAACAGAAAGGTTTTAAAAGATTAAGGAAATAAAATACCTGCAGATCTCTATAATAATGGAACTTATTGATCTTATGAAGTACAGATTATCAGCAATATCCAAGGTCAAGTGCCCACATATCTAATTGTTTCCAATTCGTTAGATACTAAACTAGGGCAATATAAAGAGAGACTCTTACAAAATGTTTACTTATGGCAGCCTTAGTCTTAATATACAGGACTTCAGCACTCCTGGCCTTATCTTTATAGTCCCATTGACCTATATTTTCATCTCATAGAAAATGAGGTAAAAAATAAACTATCTTCCTACTCCCCCATGAAGTACATATTGTCCAAGTAGAATAAAATTTCACCAGATACGCTGGATATAAAATGTACATGATTTAGCTGGTGTCTTCACAGGCTAATACAACTGATTACGGCATACATATAAATCCTCCCTGCTTCCCAGAAAATTCTACAACTTGAAATACTATCAGCTACTGAAGTAATACTGTCACTTCTGACTTCTCTCCTATTCCTTCTCAAAAGCAAAGGAAGGCTGCAAGACAAAGAAGGTCTTAACTGTGGAAATGAACAATAATCTCAAGTCATCCCCAAAAAAGCATTCAGAATATTATAAACCCATAGCACATACAGTGATAGTGTCTGTGGTAGGATATTAGTCATCTTCAGATTTTTAAATGGAAGTCAGTATAAACAGAACCCCCACGGATCTAGTTGAAAATCCCAGCATTACTACCAGAATCTGTTTATTAAACTCAGAATGCCAGTTATTTAAGCATTAAAAAGTAGTAGTAAGCTTCTCCTGGGCTTTTTGGGATGTTACTGGGACATAAACACACCAGGCACAGAGAATCCATAGACTGGTACTGTAAATACCAAAGTTAAGTGCTGATACCATAGTAATATCTAGTTACTGAACACAGAATCACTATCATAACATTAGTATGTCATCCATCACAAAAGAAGCATTAATCGTAAGAGCACTCACTCCTCTAAACATTTTTCAGGTACAAGGATAAACCTTTTATTAAATCCTTGTATTTGAGTCTAAAGAGGCATACACTTAATATCACTGTAGCCTAAAAGAAGTAATGCTAATGCAGTATCTTCAGCAATTTGAACTGTGTGCAGCTTTTAATACTTAGCAATGCTAAATCAGAAATTACATGGCTGCATCTTCAATGTCACAGACATGTCACAGGTTACTGCATATCTTTGGCTGCTTATACCAAACTCTCTAAGTTTTTATTATGTCTGCCCACATAATTTATTTATGAATCTAGAAGTCAAGCATTTCCTCCTCCTACCCACATCCCAGTTTGGTAAAACTGGCACCCAAAAGATACAAGATTCATTCTGAAGACAGAGACCCTTATTCAATAAGCAAAAATACTGAAATATCACAAAAGTCAGTGGCATAAAAGTCAAGGCTAGTTATCTAGGGCTCTTGTGCTTAATTTCTTATGGCACTTTCTCCTAAGGCCTTTATATACAGATCAGAGAACAGGCTTTACAGTCTAGAGATTTCATCCCTAAACTAAACATACCTCCCCCTGCCCTCTACTTTTTCATTTTTGACATCTTAAAAAGAAAATAAAACAATGCTGTTAAAATATTCCTATATATTTCTGGAATATCCCTCAAAATCCATTATAACATTATTGTTTTCAAGTGTTTATTTAAGGTAACTTCTGGGTCTCATTCCTACGTTGAGACCACTTGTGTCTAATCAACCAATACCAAGTTTCTACTGAGAAATGTTTACCTCACGCCACCATATATCCTCGTTACAAATGTAGGTCATAAAAAACGTGCTTTCACATAAGAAATGCATTTTAGTATCACAATGTTTCTGCTGAGGCAAATGTAGACTGTTTTGTTTCTCTGCAGTGTCCATTGTTAACATGAAAAAAACCCTTGTTTTAGAACCGCAGCACTAGATAAAAATGCTATCTTTTCCCACAAAAATGAGAAAAATTTAAGGAGTTACTCAAAAGTTATTTGGAACACACATGCAGTACTCCACCAGTAAAAGCCAATTTCTACAGTAAAAGGTCTCTTAATCTTGAAGATAATTACTATAAATTCTAAACAGGATGAAAGGCCTTTTTGTTCTAGGGGAGGGATGCAGGAGGGAAGGAAGGTTGCATTATATGACAGTCTAAAATGTTGTATATCCTGTTTTCCAACAGCTGAAAGCTCACCTAAATGTTACTTGGAATGTGTCCCTCATAACTCACAGGACACAGATTCTGCCATACCTATGGCAAAGACCCTACTCCCCAAGCCACGACAGTCCATGAAGACTGTCCTTAGCTAAGGTTGCAGTACAGAGAGATTTCATGACTTGGTTTATGCAGTTACAAGTCAACATTCATACTGCAAAGAGTGGTGCTATTAAAAAAAAACAACTATGCAGTGAAGTGAGCAGTCACTGTAAGCACATCAACTTGGTGATTCATACCATAAATGTGTATTTTTTTAAACAACAGAAAAAACTAAAGCTGCCCTTCATGGATATATATTTTACACGTTACTTCACCTCTAAAAGGTGAGCCCTACACCACTCTGGAAATTAAAATTTCAATTGATTTTGCTAACCCAGTGCTTGCAACAATGTCAGAAAACAGTACAGAATTTAAACCAAACCAAACTAAATTATGAGGATCAGATCATAGAAGACAAGTAAATCCAAAGCTGAACAAAAATGGTCACACAACAGACTTCACATATTGAGTTAAAATTAGTTAAATCCACAACTGAAAAGCATATTTCTGCACAATTTCCTGAGTACTAATAGTTTAAACAGGCATAAGTTTAAGAGATGGTTGGACAGATTTGAAATGTCATGCCAAATTCAGCAAAAATTCTGCTATTAAATTTCAGACAAGATACCTGAGGATTTCAGACTTCCAGCAGAAGGAGACAATACTAAACTTTTTTTAAACTGTCCTTTTAACAGGCAACAAAGCTCCTTCAAACCAATGTGTAAAAGTGTTGCACATACTATACTGCAATTCTGTTCTCAGAAAGAAGGTTGGCTGGGAAAACAACCTTGCCAAGGCTTTCTAACTTCTCCAACCTCCTGTAATTCTTCTAAGTCGTTATACCTGCATGTCCTCCACATCTTCCATTGCCATACATTCTACTGGTCAGAGTTGCTCTTTTTGTAATGAAGCAGGGAGAAAAGCCTTACAGTTTTGGCCCTCCATTTTTTTTTAATGCGCTTTAATTTTGATTTCAAGTGTGTAAGATCTCAGACTCACATGCCAAAAACATGGCTTTTTGTCATTTTGCTCAGCCTTTAAACATTACAATTGAACAACTCAACATCCCTGAACTCATTAGGAGCCATATTCACAGGGAACACAGACAGTATCAGCTAGTCAAAGTGCTGCTGAATCTCATTTCAGTCTATTCAGACTATTTCTAGTACTGTCAGAGTCATCTCAGTTTATCAGTTCATTCCATGACTTGTATACAGAGACAATTGCTCACTGCCACATCTACAGCCACAAGCTACAGAAGTACATCCTCTACCATAGAGAATCCAATCTTCAGTCAATGAAACAGTCATACAGCCAGCAACATCAGCAGCTGTATGGAGAAGTGGAAAAACTGCACAAACTTCAGTAGCAAACTTACAGAATTTGTGCAATTGCACAGTGCACAGAGCATGAAAGCGAGTCTGCTAGGTTCTTCTCCAATAATATAAACACCCCAACATTTTGACCATTTTGACAGGAGGACATTTCTACAGGAGTTACTTCTATAATAAATACTTATATCCTGAAGTGCTTTGTTCCAAAGAGAGAGACTGGACTCTAGAGTATAAAGACCTCTTTTTAACACTTTAGGATTTAAAAACTGTCTTTGGTTTGGTTTTTCATTTTTTGCAGTGATACGTGACCAAATTTCAAGCTTTCTACTTAATGGTCAAGCGTTCCTGCAGAGCCCATCCATGCTTTTTAGTTCAGCACACTCTACATTTTTCAATAAACTAAGATTGTCCAAAATGCTACATTTGTCAAAAGGAATACAGAATTTATAGCCAGTTAAGTTTTAGTGACTAATGAGAGAACAATATTAAATACAGTGTTACCTTCGTAAGCGTGATAGTTGTAGTAGGCAAAGTGATTCCTTCTCCCTGGGGTTAGAAACACATGCAGAGGACCCAGGTGAAGGCAGCACCAGCAGGACAGATACCATGCAGAACATGTGGAGGAGGGCAAGAAAAGAAAAGACAGGAAAGGGTGAAACTGTAGCGAGACAACACTTATTCAATTTATGAGGATGAAGTGCATTAAACTCTTTCAACTTCAGAAATTGTGTAGAATATAAAGACTTCAGTACTACAAAGCTACTGAATGAAACAATCCTTATTGTTTAGAAAAGCGACAACAAGCTGTTAGAAGAAAACCATGAACAACAGGTCAGTCCCACAGGCAATGTGTGATGGCTCAGTACATAGCAGTGACACCTGTGGCATTTCAGATTCTTTTTCCTCTCTCAGTTAATGGATGTCTTGCTCCACCGCCCAAGCACAACATTTTAACACTAAAGCAACTATACTCCGCAAAGAGTAAAAGTTAGAGCACAAGAAATACAAAGTACTATTAAAAGAACCCAAAATATTAGTATGCAAACCAAACCTCAGCATTTAGAAGAGAATGATGCATTCAATGCATTCTGTGCACTTCTAATTTTATCTGAATTTAAAAACCCAAACAAATAAACAAAAAAACAAAAAAACCAAACCACATTATTTGAGTATGAATTTAACCTTTAGCCTGCAGTTCTGATCACAGGCTTCAGCACCAGTTTCCAACCTTGCTTCCCAAAAGGTAAATAACCAGACTTCAAATTGTAACATTTCCTTGAATACCTGAGTGTACCCAAGTTACACTCAATAGGAAAAAGAGCTGTATACAACTAAATCCTCAAAAATGAAAGTCCATATCCAAACCTTTACACATGAAGACAAGAGAAACTGAAAGTACCAGTTGTGTATGTTGTATCAGTTATTTTGCTATACGCGATCTCTCCTGGCTATTCCTAGATCATAAAATTAATTGCAAATTATAGTGGAGATAAGAGAGTTGTAACGATGCCAAAATAAAAATCAGCCTTGACAGGGATTTGAAGGTTCCATATAGGCTGGAAAATGTTTAATATCTAAGTTTAATTTAAAAATTCATGTTCTTGTCCTGTTAAAAAATGTTATTTTCCATGTCAAATACCACGTATGCTACAGTGTACTTGTGAATGTAAACAAATCAGATTTAAGCAGTGCTTTTTGGGTTTCCCCTCCCAAGTTACAAGATGACATGCTAAACTGTTTAACTTATTATCAAGTTTTAAACCCCAAAATCCAAAAGAAGCTGAAGATTGATTTATTTTGTCTTTAAAACACTGCAAGTTCCATACTTGGAACCATGCCCATAGAGACAAAGTCCTAGTAAATTCTCTTCCTCTTGCATTCCCAAAATTTAGTGCTAAAATTCTGGTATCACAGCTCTACCTTTTGACAGCTCCAATTCAGAATCTGACAGAAGAACAACTCATGTAGCATTCACTTACACTGTCCACAGACTTCCTTGTGCTTACAATGAAAATCTTGGTTTTTGAAAACCCAAATGTAATAATTTAACTTAGATTACTAGACAATCAGAATTCTTACCTGGGCTTAATTCTACCAGGTATGGTAGTTTCTCAGGAGGAAGGCAAGAGCCATAGCCAGACCCGTCAACTCTTTCCTTCCCCTTTAATGGCTTTCCTTCAGTTATTTTCCTGGTTTTCTTTGGGACATAATCAGGAGGTCGCCTTTTCAATTGAAAGACTAGTATTCCTGAAACACAGTATTATACATCCTTTGAATCACACTATCAGTGAACAAACACACAACCGACATTTATTAATTTGCAAGTGTTTCATAGGATTACTTTCAGCCTACTAAGTTCCTGACACGTCTTTTAAAATAGTTTTAACTTGGAAATAAATACAGAAGGATTAATAGGATAGTTCTCCATAGTGGGTAATTTAGAAACTTTAGGACAAAATGTAAAACCTTTCTACTACAGTGCAGTACTACAAACAGTGCATAATGAAATAGTAAGTAACTCCAATGTTTCCTAATATTAAAGGTGCCCAAAAGCAAAACACACTAAAATATATGTTACAATTTCTTACTTTACAGGGGGTCTGCAGCATGGCTGACAACACCCTAGGCACAAAAATCTCTTAAAGCATTTTGGACATACCTTTATCACTAGGCCACTCCCTGAATATCTGCAGCGGACACTCATCATCATCAAGAATAGTTTCTTTAGCACCTTTATCATCAGAATGCTGGGCACCAGGAGGCAGCACGACCTAGGAAAGAATTACGGTGCTCAGAGCTGTTAGTGAATAATTAGAACATGGAATTCAGTGGGATATCCTCTGATTACTTTTTTTGCAGGTGGTGTTTGTAACAAGAGATAAGGCCAAAAGAATGCAGCAACTAGAAATGTACTTTGCTTTTCAAGACTTTTTCTAACTCTCTTCTTTTGCCTCTTGCTACAGTCAAACCACATTTCCCAGAGTACCAGATATATTTTAAAAAGCAAATAAAAGTAAGTCACACTTCAGGTAGACATGGTCATTTTCCAGTAAAAAAAATATTACTCCAATTTCTCAGCAGCCAGGGCAAAAAAACACCCCCAAACTGTGGAAATAATAGTTAGAAAATAAAACTGAAGTTTCCTTTATTATTTCAGACACTGGAATCAGCCTTTCATTTTGCTGATGCCATTCCACTAATACAACACAAGTATCTTTAGAAATGATGTGACAAGCTGGCCCAAGACTGTCATATCTCCTGCATCCTTGTCTTACCCAAAATTTTCCTGACCTACACAGTGACTCAGGGCACAATTGGTGCATTTCACACAAGTGCTTCATGCTGCCTACCTCTAAGGAAGAAACAAAGCTAAGTATACTTTTGGAACAGAACTGTGGACTGTTCAGACCTTTTACAGCAATATCCTTGCAAGGCAGAGGAAGGGGGAAACCTTGATTCATGAAGTCTGACTCTAAAGGGGAGCTATGGCCTGTGATTTCATGCATTACTGCTCCCCACAGCGATCAAGCACAAGTAACAATGACAGGAAGTATTACAGTGCATGAGTGCCTTCCAAGTATGACAGATCTTTCAAAGCTGAATCAAAAAACACTATAAAAAATGTATTTTGCTCCCTCATTTGTAATCCTAACAATGTTATTTAAATTTATAGATGATTCTATTTTAAGCACACTGCTCCAAATTATTGCCATCTCTGAACTATGACCAAGGTAACACCTTCTGAAGTGATGCACCTATTGGCTACAGCACCCTACTACGCTGCAGCCCTCAAGAGGCCTTCCATTCTCATTTGTTGCCTCCTTTCCACACCCATTTCTGTGTTAACCAAGTTCTCACAGATCCACCTCAAACATCCTTTCATCTTCTTCCAAGCAGGAAACAACTACATTTAAGATCAAAAGTATGCAATCCCTAAAACATTACCTATGCAAAATCTGGCTAAACATAGGACTAATTAAATTATCTTTAATTAGATTTTCAAATAGACAAGATATTATAAAAGGAGAAAAATATGAAAACGTATAAACCAGAGGGAAACAGAAACACACCTACACTTAAATCTTATCTTGTTAAACCACTCTTTTCACATCTCATATTTTAAAATCAATTATACCTATGGGATAATTTTGATTAGCTGATTATGGTAACCCTGTGTTTCAAGCCTTATTTAACAAGCCACAATTTTTAAATTCCAAAGGCCTTGAGACAGCAGGTAACTAGTTAAAACACAAGAAATACATGCTACTGCATGCGTACCAGAGCTGACCAATACTGGACTGCAGAACAAACCAGAGAAAACCCAAATGCAGTGAACTCAGAGGAACAGATGAGATATAAATGCTTAGGTGCTACTACTTGAACCTGGTATTACTGCTGCAATGGAACTTGGATAAGCATCTGTACTTGGTGCTGGGCTTAAGCAAAGGTAAACTAGACATGATAAAGAAGAGGTGTCACAAAAGCACTAATCCCCTCATCCTCCCAGCCAGTTACCATTCCTTTCATTTCTCAGGAAGAGCTGGTAACACAGACATACCTCACTTTTAAAAAGCACGTGACCTAACCTGGAGAAAGACACAAAACGCCACTTCTGAGCATATTCAGGATGCTTCTGATTGTTATGATGCCATTTCTGGAAAACACCTCTGTGTTACAAGAGAATGCTTGCCTCCAGCATCATTCTGTCACCCACAAAGCTGAAACTCCTATATTTTAGAATAACGGAAAAATATAGGAGTAAGTCTATATTATGATCGAGTTTTGGCTCATGGGTAGAGATTTGCTTTAACTTAAAAACAGGTGTACTTAAACACCCTTTCATGAATTTGCATCCATACAGACTGCTGAGATCAGGCACAGACTTTCCCTGACTTCTGCAACTGCACAGGAAATATGGATGGATAAAACCAGCTTAAGATCACAAATCTCAGAAGCAAGTTGTCAGCTGACAACCTATGAACTGAAACAAACATGAAACAGGAAATTAGGAAGCACATACTCTGCTTTGTCATAAGTGTATTCAGGACCATATATAATTATCATAAAGTTATTCCGTTCTATATTTATTAATTTAAAATGCTGTGAAATACGCAGAAAATACAACCTAAAACATATAAATGAAGATCATAGCAACTTCAGACTTAACATGCAAAGCACTTGCTATAATAAACAAGCAAAAGAGTATGATTCTCTAATACTTACTGTGTTTAAGTAATATATAAGTATCAAGTTACCAGATCTGTCCTTAGCAACAAAAACCCCTGCTATCACAGGTCTTTAATAAGCTCTTCTGTCATTCTTAAGTTTTTTTTAAATAAAAACATCTCACATCTACAGTATACTTGAACATATCTGCTTATTATAATTAATTAAGCCTCAATTCTCCTTACAGGCTGGGAACATGAGCTCTGCACATGCCTCTGATGAAAAAAAGCACCCAAACCCAAAGCAAAACACAAAAACCCAACAAAACAACAATATGCAAAAAAATCCTCAATGAATCTCACTAAAAATACTCAATGCCTTACATCTGTAATGACTATTTCTTTAAAAAAAAAAAATCTGTTTACCACGAACTGCATCCTTTTGCTTGACATTACAAAAAGTTATTTATGCCTTATCCTCAAGTAAAAAGTAAGTGCATGCTATATGAAAAATCTAATCAAGATTCCACTTTTAAGAGTTAACTGGTTTGCTGCATGCCTGAAGTCTTATGCCCTAAGTGAATATGCACAGGTAACTTGGAAGACTGTCTAATTAATTTGACGTCTTCAGAGATGTGCAGTGAACCCTGTATTACTCAGGGAAACTCCAACCAAGCAAAGTGAAACAAGTAAAACACACCCTGGAACAAACTTGTGTTTACTTGCTTACACAGAAAAGCACTTTAGAAGTGGGCACAGAAATACAGCCTGATACACCACAAGCCAGTGTGTGAAAGTAAGCAACTTACAGGAAAATGCCATTTACAACAGAAATTGTCAATGGCATTACAAAAAATTCTTCATCTTTCAACTGAGACTTCAGGAATGAGTAAACTTTATTATAGGTACTTACGCAACCTTATAATGGTCTTGTCCTATAAATTAAAATCCATGCTTAAGTCTTCTTTGAAGACACTTCACTTGCCATTCAAAGAGAGCAAAATGTTTAAGAATTTCAACCAGTAAGAAACTGAAGTTATATGTCCCCCACTATACATAGTTAAACCCAACAAAATGTGAAGAATAGGAATATGTGCAGGATTTGACTTCCACTGAAAACTACTGTAAATGTCAGAAGAACACAGGCAAAAGCCCTACCAGGAGTAAAGAACAGCTACAGTACTTCAATATAAAGGAGCACTAAATGGCCAATTTAGCAGCAGCAATAAATGCAAGTTTATTAGACAAATCATAGCCAAAAATGTAATCAAAGACTGAACTCAAACAAGGATCAAATGTTTTCAAGTCTCACTGTTCTCCTTGAAAAGATGACATGGTCAGAACCTTCAATCAGTATTGCCCACAGGACTTTTTGATTAAAGTCATACCTCCAAGTAAAAATAATTCTATACTTCTAAACTAACTAAATTCTAAAAACAAGCATAAGTTTCACTTAAATGTTTAAGCACGTCTGATTGGTAATGAGGGCAACCTGTCATTGAAAGGTATGAGGTAACAGCATACAATATACAGCTTTTACAATGGAACTTGACCCAGCACTTCCACTCCTGAGGGGACACTCTAAGTTCAGGGAAATAGTTTTGTGCACAAATTTAGATATCCACAGGACCAACTATTAGTTTATACATCTGTGAATCATAAGCACACTTTGTGACACAAAACCACAGTGCCAAATACAAAATTATGTTACATTCAGTATTAATGTTTATCTATATAGCAAGAAATAATTTAGTAAGATTGGAAGACTTAGGTTTTAAAAACAAAAAACCTGACAAGTGCCTTCAAAATTCCTGAGGCTGCTGGATTAAAAAAAAAAAAAAAAAGTCACTGAACTAACAGAGTAATTCCATTAAGTTTGGAAGATATGGCATGAAGTGAAAAAAAACCCAAATGTGAAACATCAGATGATTGTGTCTTAGTAACTTCACTTACACGAGCAATACAATAATCCTTGGGATTTTCTTTTTCCAGACCGTATTTTTCCAGTGCTTCAATAACTGCAAAGTCTGCAGTATCTGTAGTGGACAGCAGGATTGTCTTGTACGGTATATTTGGTTTTAGACTGTCTGCATAAATTCTCAGTGTCCCACCTTGGAAACAAAATGGAATTAACAATGCTACCAAAGAATAAAAGACAGGCATGCAGTCACTTATTATATTTCTAACACAATATAAGAATGAACTCCTTCAGAAATCATTTTGTCAATCTATTAATACAAGAAAAGTTGCATAACGTACTCAAAATAAAATTTTCTCTGCCATTGGTAAAAAACCCCAGTGATACTTTCCTAATTTATCCAATCAAGTCTTTTTCCCGGTGTTTCATTGTGCTTAGTATTACCTGAAGTTAAAATGAAAGAGTGACAATGATTTGTTGAGGAACAGAACTTTCCCATCTTGACAGGAATTTTATGCTGACCTTCAAGAATCTCCTCTCTTTAAAAAGCCCATTTAAGATTTCCCCCAGATGATGTTTTCTACATCCCTAACTCTTTCTTCACTACTCTTGTATGGGCAGAATACATCGTTTGAGGTTTTATCAGTACTAACATTGCTTCCTTTGTTCTTTTCTATTGGTGTTTATACAACCACTGTTGTTGTATCCCTGCCCCATGAATGTGAAATATTTAATCACTGTTATTCACAAGATCTACCAGAATCCATTGTGCAGACCTGAACAATCAGTCCTTTACATCCTCTATTTGTGCTACTGATTGCATTTTCACTTTCAGGTCATTCAACTTGTTCTTAGTACAATGAATGACAATTATTTTAGAAGGCCTCCTCAGTTTGTCAGTGTAAGTCCATCCTTCCTTCTTTCCCAGTTTAGCACTGCTAGGAAGATCAATGAGCATATTCTCTCCCAACAATTTGCCAATCGCTGAAAGCTCTGACTGGCACTCATCACAAAACACACTCCTTTGGAATCCTACCTTTCAAATGCTGCATTCACAGCACACACCACAGATAAATTAGCCATTTACAAAAAATATTGGAGAAACCCAAAGTTAAGGCAAATTTACAGGAGTTGCTGGCATCCAGAATTTTCTCTCTTTTTATTCTTTATAACTTAACCAGAAGAAATCCATGTACCTGAGTCTGGTCTGCCATCAGAACTGCGAAATTCTTGCATTCTCTTCTCTAGTTTTTGCTGTCGCCGCCGTTTCATAACCACCTCAGGATTGGATATTGTGCGAGTGAAGCTGGTTTCAGGCATATCTTTGTAAACCTCAGCTGCAAGGCGAAAATTCTCACTGCCAAGTTAGTTTAAATAAAAATTAAAAATTGTCTTCAAGAGCTTAAAATACATATATCCTCATTACTTCACAAAGGATAGAAGGGCAGTAGGATCTATACATATAAGAGCCTCAATTACTGGAAGATGGTTTTTTGGTTTTTTTCTGAAAGAAAAGAGACCTTCTACCTCTTCAAGATGTGGGTGGATCGAAAGGCATTAAAGAAACTTTACATTATACCCCTAACCTTATTATGATTTACAATACTGCAAAGCATGTGGAAGCTGTTAGCACATGCTTGCAATTCATGCTTTTTCTTTTGCTAAATCACTTACATTTTTAAAATTAAATTGTAGCTGTATTTAAGTTTAACCTACTTACATATCATCCCCATGAAGAACTCTATCATCTTTATCTGATGCTTGTCGCAATGCCTCTTTTTCACGTCTCTTTTTCTCTTTTTTTTCCTTTTTTGAAAGAGTTCGCTTGAAATTCTGAATTACTCCCTCTTTTTCTTGCTTTTCAGGGCCATTACTCTGAGCTTTCTGAAATAAATCAGTTTAAAACAACTTCCATCAATTTTAGTCCAATGAAAAGCTAGTACTAGTTTTAACTTTTCAGATTAATCTGGTTAAGGCATATTAACACTAACACAGAAACAATACTCCAGGCAACTCCATTACACAGTGATGGGACTAATATTCTTGAGAATAGCATAGAGAAGGCAAATATAACATCAAGTTCCAACACAGGTATGAACTGATTCTACTCAAGAAAGTGAAAAAACAGCATTTTACTTCAATAGCACGTGCTTTCTACTTGGCATCAAAGGATTAACTGAAGGCTGCAAAACAAATTTCTTCCTCCCAGTAAAAATACTTCATAAGAACACTGTGTTTAATCTGCTTTCAGGACAACTGTGCTGGAATGCCACATAAGAATAAACTGCAGAAGGAAAAGCATTACAGAGGACTTCTCCCCTATGGTGTATTTTTCCAAATTGTCCTTCCAGTATTCTCTTCTCCAGTTCCTGTTCCTTGCATACACAAGATACCTGTAATCTTAGGCTCATTTGCCTTCTGTAGATAGAGTAGATTACAGAGCATGAGAGAAAGAAGATGTAGATTCTCTTGCTTCTATTAGGAAGTGAGGAACACAGAGAATGACTAGGAATAGCAGTGTTGGTACATGTTGTGCAAGACATCATTAACTTTCATTCCCCACCTGTAACATGAACTTGTCCTGTACTCAAAAACACAGTACAAGCCCGCGTACGTACCCAAAGCACTTTAAGAATTAACAAGCTCTAACTCCAAGAGTAAAAGATTTAGTGCTGAGCCCAAGATGAAAAACTTCCCTTACGATAGCTCACAGCGAACAGCATGTTTTCCATAGCTATAAGCATTCAAGCTACATATAATATATATAATTATATGACTGTGGGAGCCAAAATCTGATCTAATTTACTGTTTAAATTACTAATATCAAAGGAGACTTTTGTATAGCTGATGTTGGCAGGTCCTTCATTTTGCATTTGGAAGAGAATTTAAAAAAAAAAAACAAACAAAAAATACCCCACCACCAAAAAAAACCCCCAAAACTCATTAACAAAAAAAAAAAAAAAAAAAAAAAAAAAAAAAAAAAAAAAAACCAAAAATCCCAACAAAAACAAAACAGTCTCCCATTGTTTTTTCAAGAAACAGAATGTTACCTAGGGAGGTAACAACTTTTAGTTAACTCCCCCTGGCATCCTCTCTTAAAGGCTTTGCAGGAGGCAGGATTACCTTCTGGTGTTTGGCATCATATACTATTTGAGGAAATTTTAAAGTCTAAGTGTCTAAGTTCTCTGGGCATTACATGCTCCAGACAGCTACACGGATCACAGCACCACAACTCATGTGAAAGATCACAAAAATGCTGTGCTGGGAAGATGCGTTTTAAGTATTTAAAAATACTTGCTCCAGATATTGAAGGTTGTCAGCAGTAGCTGTTTTCAGGAATTAAAAAGCAAAAATTGTGTTTTGCTATTAACATTTCAAAACTGCTGTTACCACTAGTCTTAAAGACTCACCTTTGGAGGAACTGTATCATTTTCATTCTTGAGGACAAACCTTCCCTCTCGATCATCTTTGTTCCAGTTTAATTGTACAACGAGAGGCTTCTCATCTACATCTAATCTTCTTTCTTCTTCAAAAAAAAATAAAAAGCAATAGCAGTTACTTGGCATCTCAAGAGCAAAGATATTTAGAAATAAGTTAAGCTCTGAAAAAACCAAAAGCTTAACAGTGTGCATCAGTTGATGTTTTCTTGTTAAGTACAGGGACAGAAAGAAAGCCTGAGAAGGCGGAAATACATGTCCCCTTTCCAGCAGTGAGTCTAAGTGTATTTTATCTGTCTACATAAGCTAAAAGTTCCCATAAAGTAGTCTTATACAACTCCTTTGTCAGAACTAAATTTGGGAACACAGGATTATCACTCAGGAGGACAAGTCAGATCTAGAGCAATCATGTTTCAAACTTTATAACTTCATGAGACTGCCAAATACTAATTTTCCTTATTTTAAATTTACTTTAAATTAGACAACAGTCTGACTGTAGCCTGAGAAATAATATTCTAAGAAGACCCAAAAAAATGAGATTAGAAAATTATAAAAAAAAAAAAAAAAAAAAAAAAAGAAAAAAAAAAACCCAACCAAAAAAAAAAAACAAAAAAAAAAAAAAAAAAAAAAAAAAAAAAAAAAAAAAAAAAAAAAAAAACGGAAAAAAAAAAACCCAACCAAAAAAATTGTGCGCGCATACAAAACAAAATTTGATTTAGTGTATTACATCTATTTTAAGTACATGGAAAAAACCTGAAAGAGTGGTTAAAAACTTAACCAAGTTTGGCCATTTGATCTCCCCTTGAGGAGACAGTACATATGCATAGAAAAATGATGACATCTTTGCAGTTACTTTTAGTCAGTAAGAAACACTCCTGTTGACTGAGGCACCTGTCATGCCTCAGTCATGTTTTAAACATCAGGAACTTGCTCTGCAAAGCAAACCATTTCATTTTGACTACAGATACAGTGCTAACAGATTTTTAAAGAAATTCACAATAGGAAAAAACCACATACTATTCGTTGTTTAAACTAGTGATGACACAGGAACTTTTCCCTAATCTCATATAATTCACATCAAGTCATCATTCATAGACCGTTAGAACCTACATGGATCCCAAAAATATTTCCATTCTGTATCTTAAATTATATTCAATGCAGAATTTAAGGTAGTTCAATCATTTGTGTGAAGTACGAAAAAGGAAAAGCACAACCAAAAGCTAGTTTCTCCTATTTCTGTCTCCACCACACACAGAATCACCTTCCAGCCTGAAGGAAACACAAATGCTAGCAAATACCGAAGTTCTTCACAGGTAACATTAAAGGATTTGTTTAAGAAACACAGTGGCTTTAAACTATACTAAGCTGAACTTCCCCCAGTCTAGCAGTAAAAGAATGTGCATTATAAGACTTCCTATCAAAGGCCCACAACTTCAAAGAACAGAGGATGTACTCTTAACTGTTCCAATTTAACATTCCTAGTCTCATAAATTTAGTCTTTACCTAGTAGTCCTAAAAATAGCAACTCTCTGATAATGTCAACAAATTAACAGGATGTTGAGCACAGCATTTAATAGATCATAATCAAAATTTACATAAACTCCAGGCCTGATAAGCATAATTACTTTTTGAAATGCCACTCCCCCAAAAAAACAATTAGTAGCAACATACTTAGAAATAAAAAACTCAAGTCTTATGTAGTTCAGAAGCTGGGGGCAAACCTAAAGATATTTTGGGTGGGGGTGGATAGGATGGTGGATGCAGGAAGGACTTCATGAATAAATACTAACCGCCACTGACATGCACTTCGTAAAGCGAATACTTAGGGGATGACAACATTCGCATGTCTGGTCGAAACTTCTCTGCCAGAGTTTCTATCACATCTTGAGTTGTGGCAGTACTAGAGACACGGATACATTTTGTTGCAAAATTTCCAGCTGCTTTGTCTTGAAAGTAGAACCTCATTACTCCATGAAACTCCAGATCCTGTAAAGAAATGAAAAGACCAATCTGAGTGCTGGCTAACCGTTTTAAGGTTCAGAGTTCTTTTATTATTTATTAGTTAGAAATTATAAAAGTATAAGACATTCAAATATTGCAGTGGTTTTCAAAGTTTTTATGACCATAGAATTAACAACAAGGACACTATAAACTTCCTAACAGAATATCCTGCAAAAAGAAATTAAGTACTTTATATTACCGGAAATACTGAGAATTTGAACCTTAACTACTCGAATTTACAGCTATTGTCAGGAGAATGAATAAAAACTTTTTTTCTTAAACCCAGAAACACATCTTGAAGACTGGTCTCAATATATTTTGTTAGTGAGAGCAGGCCCCTGTATCCAAAGTCCGTTAGCAGCATAGGCTAAAGAACATTGTGTCTCAAAGAGAACAACTGACTGTCACAGAAGTCAAAGAATCATCTTTTCTCTCCTCTTTCTACCCACCCCTTCATGCACTCCCCTCTCATGTTGGCATCTGTTTGTCCCAGAAAGCACCTCTTCAGGAAGTTATATAATTTGATTTGTTTGTGTTTTACATTTTCAGAAAGGTCAGTTGTTGGTACAGCTCCAGTACCAATACAAGGTAAAGAAAGAGACTGCAGCTGTCAACCAGGTGGCTACACTACAACTGCAATGACAATCTGTTCAAACTATTGTAAATTTACCGCCTCAAGTATTTTCCTCAGCCATCGGAGCTCTGTGCTCCATTCTCCAGCCTACCAAACTGCAGGATACTGTCTGCTCATGCTAATCCATTACTCATCTGAACACTAATGCCAAATTCAAATTTTAGTTCCCCAGTGGTCTCCACCTGACCAACTCTTGCATAAATCCCAGCACTCATGGAGTCCCACACTCAAGGGGAATCAAGGATATTCCAGTCTCTAGCTGACTTTGCCAAGTTTGCTCTACAATAATCATTGCTCCTCTCTTCCCTTCTAAATAGACAAATTTCAAAAGCTTTGAAATATAATGACTCCCTTAGCTGGACACCTTCAGGTCTTTGGATGTAAAGCCTTTCAAAGGCTTTGAAATAGACAAATCCTCAGGTATCCAGCACAGTGGCAGATTTCACACAAAGCACAGCCCTTTCCAACACTACATCTGATCATATTACACACATCACAACATTTCTTTTAAACACAGAAGACCCAAGGTATTTGTTGGAGCTATTCTCTCATTCAGAAAACCTTCACAAGAAAAGAAAAAGAACATTAAAAAAAAATCAAAAAGCCCAAGAGTTATAACCTGCACTAAGACAAACATCTGTGTCTCCTAGATACATGCAGAAGCAAGCACTGTTCTTCCCAGGATACTCCCAAGCCTACACAAATACAGCAGTACAATGCAATAGCACCCTGGACCTAGACAATGGCCAATTGTGTTTCATTGCTGTCGTCACAACTTGCACTAGTGTGTTCCCACAGAATTATCTATTATACTCTCAGACTAGTGCTCCTTTCTGCAACAAGTTACAGTTTCCACTTCAGCTAATTCCCACCTCTGCATACATTCTGAACTTAACTGCAATTATTAAGTCTTAAACCCTGAATATTTGTGTAACAGCTACTACTCAGCTCTGAAAAGCATCTCACCCGCTCCGTTTCTTGTCTTTAATTACCTATATTTAATTATTAACTAATTATTCATACAAGGGCTTACCCCTCTCACACAGAAGGCTACCATCTAACTTCTAGAAACCCTACCTACTATAGGAAGTTGGAGCTTCTTTACATGTATTTTTGCTAGCTCCTTCAGTGAGTCCCAAAACGTCTGAGGCACAACTTCTTTTCAAAGTTCTGTTGACCTTTCCACAATCTATTATAATTACCATGTGTCCATGAACTCTATACATTTGTCCATGGATTCTGTAGGTTAATGCAGTTTCTAATCACAGACAACATCCCAAGTAAATATCCTTTTTAATATTGGTCTCACACTGCATTTACATTCAGTGACCTGAAGGTGTCTGGCTAATGGAGTCATTATGTACCACTTAGTAAAATCATTTCATCTTTCACTTCCTATAGAGTTATTGGATGACCACGGTCTGGTTCTAGTAATTTGCTTTCATGTTACCCATTCATTCTCTAAACTCTTAACAAATGCTGATTTGAAAGCATTGCTCAAATTCTTTTGTTCTATCTTATGCTTTCATATTTTACTTGTCAGACTTTATATCCTTACAATTTTCCTCATACGGATACCACTTCAGCTTTCTAGTAACTATCCTTGCTTGATGTTCAGCCATGCCAATTTCCTTTCACACTTCCCTTGATAGCTGGCATGCTTTTGGTCTGTACCTCCAGCACGGCATCTTTAATTCTCAGCCAGCAGTAAGTACTTTGCTACTACTTGTCCCTTTTAGCTTTAATGAGCTTTCCCAGGGCAGGTATCCTGCATTTCCCACTGGGTTGGAAAATTTTTAGTTCTTGCAACAAAAATTAATCTAAACATGTAATGATTTCTAGTAAGGAGAGCATTCTTGCAGGGAACGCTTTGAGCCACTACATACAGAGATAAGGTTCCAGTTGGTTTTTTCAATTTGATTTGGGGTTTTGTTTTTTTGTTTTGTTTGTGGGTTTTTTTTCAGGAGAGGATATTGTTTTACTGAGGACACATTCCACTACCCATTAGCCATGCTTTTAATCCTACAGATTTTTTAACAACACAGCAGAGACTGAAGAGCAAGGGAACACAGATCCATTCAGAGAAGAAGTAGAAAACAATTCAGGAAGCTTTTTTAACTATCATAGTTTTTTATTATTTAATGTTTTATTAACTTATTTATACTTCAAGACACTAACGAGGCAGAAGAGACTAAACTGCATTCTGAATTCTCACGATACAATATTTGTATAAAGCAAGTCTTTTATGGCAGCTTCTCAAGTGTCCCCACAGCCCGTGTCCCACTCCCCTCCCTGACACGCTTTTCCCAAAGCTTTCTCCTTGGAAAACAAAAAGATAGACTGTACAACTACATCACAAAGTTCTACCACTTCACCATGTAAAACTCTTTTCAGTTTAATGTTTTATTTCCACTGTGTTTCAGACTATACATTTGGACACTGCTAGAATATCACAGTATTTAAATAAAAGTGTTTGGTGACATGGAAGTAATTGGTTTCACATTTCAAAAAATCATGAAAGTAGGCTACTACAAAAAGAAGAAAACTCTTCTAGTCTTATTACTTTTAGATATCTTGTATGTGTGTTTCTGTGTAGCTGCACTTCAAGCCACATTTAACTTTCTGGCCATGTACTTAGCAGAAGAGTACCAACCACACAAGAACTGATGCCACCACTCACTCCCAGACAACAAGGTAAGCACCATACCACTCTCCACTCTAATTCTGCAATAAAGTGTTTATTTTTCAGAGGTGTATTTCATCTTCAAATTCATTCACTTCTGAATTTGTCAAGACTGCTAGGCAGGTTTGCTGCAGTTCATAATATGAACTTGTGTCGAGAGAAGAGGCAAAATAGTAAAAATCACTTGCCGGAAACTGTGGGAGAACACTAAACCAAATAGATACAGAAGTATTTATTACTGCCTAACATTCTTGGAAGCAAAGAAATCTCCCCAAAACATCTACAATTCTGATCATGTTAGGTATTTTATGTATGTGCTGTGCAAATTCATGGCTCCTTATATAGGAATGTGAGGATACAGATCAGTCTTCAGCTACACAAGAATAGTCAATTTTCACAAAATTTTAATTTTGATCATCTAGACTGCAAAATATATTTCAAGGAGCACATAGAAAAAGTCAGCTTCTTAGGCCTTTCAAATCATAAAGGCCATTTTCCTTAAATACAAAGCCTAATGATTACTTTTTATCACTATCAAAAGAACTATGGCAGTTTCCAAAGGTGTATCCTACTCAAAAAAAAAAAAAAAAAAAGGTTTAAACTTACACAATAATTGCCAGTTAATCATTGTTTCTTGGTTTCACAAACAAAAGCAAGCTGCAGCACCTCTTTATGAGGCAGAAAGAAAGAAAGAGTTCATAAAAGCACTTCAAATACCTAGTTACAACTTCTTGCATAATGACTGGAGCAACTGCTTCAAAACCAATGAGTTAAGTGTTACAAAAGCATGTCTTTAGAAAATAAAAACACACTAAAGCATCAGAATGGAGCACCTGAAACAATAATATGAAATATTGTGAAATAATAATAATATGAAATAATGTGAAAATATTTCAAAATTCTACAGAATCTTGTGGAAAGTTCTGATTAAACATTCTTAGAAAACATTTGCATTCTCAGTGCTATCACCTTCCTCTGACATTCTCCTCAAGGACCTCACACCATCATCAAATTAAGAAGAGCACTACAAAAGCAGGAAGCAAACAAACTTTAATACATAACAAAGTCACGCAGAACACTTACGGCATGCTTAAAACTGAAAATGTGACATACAAGTTTCCAAATCAATCATCATCACTCTTTTCCATGAAGCTTCACCAAAGTGATTCCTGTTTCTCAAAACTGTTTGTTTGAGCTTTAAATCCAGCTCCCACTTATTTGCCATCAAGTAAGGATTTCCTTTAAAGCAGTAATCAGCAATAATCAAAATCACTCATGTGAAGTTAAGTTACAGAAAAGTGCACGAAAGTAAAAGATGCAGACAAGAGCATCTCAAACCCTCCTCTCTGAGTACAAAGACTGGCTACATACACATACCAAAAGTGTTAATAATTATGGAAGACAAAAGTATGTAAGATTTTGGTTACCGGAAAATCCCCACAAATCCCCAATCTTTTCTAAACTTCTCCTTCTGCCAATCATCCCATTCCTTTTACACAAGAATATCATAGTCAAGAAGGAATACAAAAAACAAGTAGAAACACATAAAAAGACTGTGCTGTAAGGGAAGTTTGGAAAAAGCCTGCAATGTGACACAATGGGATTTGTAACAGGGAAACCTGGACTTCCTGAAGAATCAGAGAGGCTTCTGCAAACAAAGCAGTAATATCCAGGAGCCACAATCCATAGCCATGCTCACATATGAGAACGGAAACCCCTCTTTTACAGTGTCAGAGGAGATAATGAGAGAGCATTATCACAATATGTAGGGCACAGCAACGAATGAGATCAGGATTACTATTCTCGCAAGCTGAGCAAAGAATACTCATAGGCTTTTAAACTGCTATCATCCCACCTGTATCAATCACAAAGCACTACATACTTCAATATTTAAGCATATTACACACTATCCATTCTGTAAACTATTCAGCCTCTGGAGCAGCAGAGAATATACAAGTTTCCCTTGAGAAATCCTCATCTGCACCCCCTCCAAGAGGCTATCTTTGATCCCTCTCAGCTGCATTGATAGCACTGTTTGCCTTACAAGCACATTCTGCATGACTGCATCTAGAAAATACCCAAACCCAGCATTAAGAACATCACCTCTTTCTTCCTGCCCCATTCAAATTCTGAAGGCAAAAATCTAAAGACAACTAACTCCTAACTAAGCTGCAATTACTATTCAGGTACACATACTGGAGTTGCTCAAGAGTTCTGCTAACAGAATATAAATAACAATAAAACCCATCCACAGTGCAAAAATTAGAATTAAAGCAAGTTGTTTTCAAACTAATTCAGGTCACAATATTGATATAACAGGCCAGCACAGCCACAGTATTATCACTGCAGGATATTCTGAAACGTTCATATAACGCCTTTGTCCCTGACCTGTTGTCAGTCTACACACTAAAATGGAATTGCTTCCTTTGCCACTCCAAAAGCCGTATGGATGCAACAAATCTGGTGGAATTCTAATGAATACAAGAACATTAAAAGCAAAAATTCTTAAAAGATTTTAAAATCCACTTAAATCACTAAGGGTATAAGCACTGAATTTACTTAATGGTCAGGTTTCTAGCATTCATTCTCAGTAACGAATCCTCAACTTGAAACTAAAGGGAAGACAATACTATTAAAAAGGAATTCCAAATACTTTTTTAAGAAGTCCTGGTATCTGCTATAAACTATTTTCCATGTAGCAAAAAAAAACAGTGTTCTTGCTAAGCTGCTCTTCTTCAGGTATGTTCAAAAAGCACAGCTTCATGATTAAAGATAGACTACCTTAAATGGTTCTAAAAGATGAGAGAAAGAACAATACAGATGAAAAAACAGCTCTTGTTTTTTAAAAAAAAATTCATCAGCTTTATTTCCCCTTTCAATTCTTTGACACCTGGATCAACAAAGACTCTCCACTACAGAATGACTCATTCTGACACAACAATTTACAGACACTGTAATGTTCACAGGACCAACAGCTGAGCTTTCTGTCAGAGAGAACTGCCAATAACCCACAACACAAAGATCCTAACTGAGTGAAACTCTCTCTTCATTTTCCTGAGGAAAACTACATCTTAGGAACCAGTCCCAGTACAATATGAAGCAAAGCCTCAAGATAAAAAAGAGGTACTATGAACATTTTCACAATATAAATGTAATGCAACAAAGTTAATGCAAAACCCATTGCAGTATATGGCTAAGACTATGCAAAATCTTTAAATCTAAAGCCAAAATTCAAGTCTAAAACTTAACACATACTCTAAAAGAGGATTGACTTTCATAAATACAGCTTGAATGCCCATGTTAACCTTTAATTATCACAGATGTAAATATTTTACCGTACACTTTATATGCCTTGCCCCTATTTCCCATCATCTATCTGCCTGTAACAGCAAGACTGACTAATGCAATAATTCTTGGGATGAAATAAACATTACTGTAATCCTGAATATTCTCCTGCTGAGTTATACCTCACAGATCAAAAAAGGAAATTTCAAGAGACCCACCCACATCACGCAGATGAAGCAGAGCACTTGCTATTGACCCCAAAATAAAACAAAAAAGCTGTTTTCAGAATAGTCTTTTACCAAAGCCACCTGGCTCTGTGGTGCAATCATCAGCTATACTTTATTTGGAATACAATGAAATTTACATAACCTTCTACAAAAGACATTTTTACACAAGCAACATGAAGTATCTTCAGGTAAGATTTATTAGTCCAGAAGCAGCTAGCACTAACAATGAAAAAAAAAAAATATCCATCAAGGGCGCTCCTCAAAAGTATTACACGTGTTAATTTTCAAATCTACAGTAAGGGATTGGCAAAATCTGCACAGCACTTGTGACATGCAGTTGCAGCCTGCCACCTGCAGGGTGTGCTTTGTTAAGCTGCAGTGGACAGCATCATTTACACAATCAACCAGAGAACACATAGATTCGTTCTTCATGCAAACTGACTGAAACCTACTGCAGTTAACTGAAAAAAAATCAAACCAAAAATGTTTTCAACAGTAAGCAATACCCTACATTTCTGTAACTATGTAATCATTCATTAGACTGATTAAATTCAAAATGCAACAAATAAAGCTGCGGGAGATTAAATCATATCCCCCAGGTTAAAGCATACCACCCTTTATAAACTGTATTGATGCTGGTATCATTTGTGCCCCTAATACTAAGGATTTGGCAGCAGATACTGTCAACAGACACTGAAAAAAATACATACCCTAAAAAAGTTTGTTACTGTAACAGTAAGTTGCTGTTACTAAGAAAATTCTTTGAAGTAGGTGACATGACAGAAACAAAAAGGAAAAGTAATTGACATACATTTGGTATATCAAAATATCCTGAAAGTCTCCAACAACAAAAGAGAGGTCCAGGCAGTGTTCAGTCATACTTGAAATCAGGTAAGGAGCCAGTTAAAAGGGAAAAAAAAAAGTTTCCTTTGAATTAATAGTAACATATTTAAGAGCAAGAGGAAAAGTAACAAATAGTAATGGGCCTCAATAAAATACTGCTTATCTTTCCATTATTAATCTACAACCTGTCACTGTTGTAGAAAGCAACTCCAGAAAACCTAGAGCAGAAGAACTGAAAGTACAGACAATCCCCTACAGCATTTTTCAAATAAGTCTTAAAAAAACCCAGTGAAATAAATCAGCGTTCTTCATACTATTCACTGTGTTAAATACCATTCCTTTTTAACAGTTCCATCTGGAGGAAAAGAAATGGGTTATTACATTCACCTCAAACCAAAACACAACAGGAAAATGAAGGGGGAGAATGAAAGTTGAGGCACTGAAAGTCTGATTTTGCATTGGCATTGGTACTTGCCAACCTGCACAGCTGCAATCCCTGTATATAAAGCATCTTCAGGCATCAACCAGGCCACAAAAAAGACTGCCCTTACTCATTCTAACATTAAAAGTGTAGACACATAATCACCTTAAAGCAAGAGAAACTAGTGCCGCAGAAAGCACTTCCTCGTACTGACACGCTCATTCTGACTTCCCCTCTTATGCCACGCACCAGCATTCTGCAGCTGCACAGCAACATCATTCAGGTTAACTCAGAAGACACTTCCCCTCTCTTCATTCAGTGTGGAGGAAATTGTCAGTGCTAGCAGTTGGAGGAAACTGTCCTTCTGCTGGCACCTTGTATTAACTTGAAGGGACCATGAGACAGCAACTTCTGTCAAGCCAGACACTTTATTCCCACTTCTCCGCTAGAATCAGCACATACCTGGCTCCAGCACTGTAAGCCAACAAGCACTTCATTTTTTTTGTCTTAGGCTATGCTGGCTTGGCATGCTGTGAAGTCTTTGCACAGGTCAGGCAAGAGCCAGACCAAAGAAGGCAGCAGAAATGCAGCCGCCCAGCAGCCACTGAGAGTCCTGATTAGCTAAGTAGCAATTGTAGCTTGCTACAGGAATGGGAAATCTCTAAAATATTTTAAAGACTTATTCCAAAACACATGGCACTTAGGAAAAGTAATTTTTTACAGTCACAAAATGAAAGTTTAGAAGACTGTAATCTTAAGAGCATTTATATAACAGGCATCCTGAAGGAGTTGTTGGATTCCAGAGTTACATGATAATTTCTCTACAACTTAAAAATACTGCATTTTTTTACTCTATAATAAAATTTTGACAGAGGAACTTTTTAGAAATAATCTTAAACCCATAAAAAAATGACAATACAACTAGTTTTCAAATTAACTTGTGAAACTACTAAAAGTGTAAAATACAGGGATACCTACTTCTTGACTGAAAACTAACAGAAATGTCAATCTACTTCCAGCAGAAAGCTGCATTACCAAAATAATCATTTCCACTAGCAATCACTCATGAAGCCTAGTTTCTTGTGGCTGTCTTCCCAAAGCTGACCACAGTTTTATTATAGATGGCACAAATAAAATTATTCCTAACGTTTCCCTCCCACAAGCATTCTCTAGTGTCCAGAAGTACATACACTACACAGTACAAACTAAATACAATGTCTTGCCTCTGTCTGACCACTTATGTGGCAACTTCACATTCCTGTCATGGGCTGAAGGTTCAATCAATCAAAGAACGAACAGATCAATTAAACCCAAAATTTGACAAGCTGGTGCCCACTGGTAGGCTGACACCAATAAATACACAGAGCAGCTCAGAAACCACCCCCACTTCAACCACTTGACATTCACTTGACAAAGCATTCATTTTCACTTGCTTTCAGCATTTTACTACTTTAGTATCAGGCTTTCGTATGATGCAACAGGGTATCAAAGGAAACCATAAAAAACAGGGTCATTTTCACATAATGCAACAAGGGGTCATGTCATATATTTATGCTGACACAGCCAGAAGAGACAGTCAACTTCTACTCTGCAATTATAAAGTTGATCGAGCTCCTTTAGTTTCTCACTCCTGTGGCATGAGCTGCACTCTGCACCATACAGGGTTAAGAGACCCAGCTACACTGACTGAACTAGAAAAACGCGGGTGCTATCTGATACCCTGCATGCAGGAGCTTTGGCAACCGGGCTAATTAGTCAGGAGTTTAAAGTAGGAATGCTAACAAGCCTAATAGGAAACAAGCACCTGATTCTCCTGGAGCAGACAAACTGCAGCCCAGAAGCTATATGAAAAGACCTGAAAGAAAAGAAATACCCCAAACCTCAAAACTAAACAACAGCAACAACCGGGGGAGGCAGGGGAAAGGAAAGGGGCGGGGGGAGTAAACAACCCAGCATATAACCAAAATGTACTTAGATCTTAAATTAACACAAAACCTATTCTTGACTACATCCAGTTTCCAAATATCCTGCTCCATCCTCTGAGGCAGGACCCACTTTCAAAACTTTTTAGAAGGAGCAAAGTATTTACTCTTTTCTGAGAGACCTTAGGGGAGCTATGGATATGAAGAATTATACAACCAAACAAAACGTTAAGAGGGTGCTGTGGCAGAAATAAGCAGGCCTACAAGGGATTAATGTTCATGTAAATTTGGGAAGAAAGGGGCCCCAAATGCAATAACCCCTCTCAATCTGCGTTCTCTTGTTTACAGCACTTGGCAAGAGCTCACTGCAAAATTGACGCTGCTAAAGGTTTTACAGAAGGTCAAGATCTTGCCAAAAAGCACTATGATAGTGCAGGAATTGCACTGGGCTGTTGCCAGCTTCATTAACCTTACTACCTGTTTTACTACCTCAAGAGACACTAATGTACAACATAAAAATTTGTTCCAGTTGTACAATTATTGTTGCAGTGTCCTGGAATTCAGTCTACCACCATTAAATTTGTATATTCTAGATCAAATCCACACATTCTGATTCAAATCCATTATTTGACTGGATTTCAAAATTGTTTTTTTCAAGTAAGTTAGGTTAGTCAAGCAGGTTTGAAATAACAGTATCATTTCAAAATGTATCCCTAAATGTCACTTTGCTGTAACAAATTCCATGGAAATACAGTGAAGGATTTATTTTTGAACTATTATTTTCCTCCCTACCTGAAATACATACCTTCTCCTTTCCTTTTTAATCACAAAACAACCACACTTCAGGCTATAGAATAATCAACATGTACAATAATAGTTCTGAAAAAAAAAAAAACCAAACTGTACACTTAATTCCACAGTGCAGATTTTACAGGACCTGTGTCATAACCAAATAACAGTATGAGTTTCACCTAGAGTAAACACACACAAGCTAAGACATTCTTCTAGTTACTTCTACAATACACTCAGAAAACAGGATATTCATTCACTACAGATACAACAAACAGGTACTCAAGTTCACACATGAAATCATCACACCATTTTAGACATCAGAAGCATTAACTATAAACTTTTTGAACATTTAAAGGAAATACGGGATCCACATTAAAGCATCCAAACAGGAGAGTGTCTCAAAAAAAGTTATGTTTTTTTTTGTTTTGTTTCGTTTTTTTTTAAATTCTGTCACTCAAAAACTCCTCCAGGAATTCTCATTTTGAGTGACTTGTTTATTATTACATTTAAAGGAATCGGGTCATTTCTTAAAAGCTATGAAACAGCTTATTAATGCCATTAGTTACGTTAATGTTGGTTGACAGGACTACCAAGGCCACAGTGGCTTGGGAAAAATCTTTATAGTAGTTCTAACAGTTTGGTAAAAATTTATCTGTTGATAGCCTTCTTTGCAAATCCTACTTAATCCTCTTGTATAATCTTTGGCAGCAATTTCATCAAGCACTGTGCTTGGTGAATGACATTCAGTTTCAGTTAGCTGCATTCAAAAACAATTGCTGACAAGTGAAAAAAGGTCTTTCTCTGCAGCAACACCACATACAGTATCTTCACGCTGATGGTGGTTTTGCACTCCTTGTTTTGTGACTTTTGACTACTCTCATGCTACATATTCCTCTGCTCTAACACACAAGTTAGCTCAAAGCAGTCCTAAGCATATGAACAGATTTCTTTTTAAATTACCTGCACAACCAAAACATGGCTTTGCTTCTGATTTTACTGCCTCCCTACTGACTATTTTATATTTGAAAGAGAAGATAGCATGTAGCTATCAACATCACAAGCTCTGCATTTGAGCTGGCACCCTTCTCATGAAGAAGCATTCTACCATCCCGTTACTCACCAGTTTCCTTTCCTCCGAGGTGGTTCCACATTTGCTCCCATCTACAAGTGTCTGTTCTGCCAGATGGGAAGCAAGTTCACTGGCTAAAGGTCTTGCTCTCTAAACAGGTTCATCGAACAAGAAAATCTCTCTACCTAAACACTTTCTTCTTTTATGCATCCTCCACGTTAATAATTTTATTAGAACAGAACATGGAATGTACTATTCACATAGACCTAGAAATAAACTCCCTGAAAAGTTCCTAATTGTTCATAATGGGAAGGTAACCTCAGGAGAAAAGTTACTCCGGTGTCCATTTTAGCAAGGGAGAGTAAGACATTAAGCTAATCCAATGGCTACTATCGGCTACATTTGAAAGAGCTTTCCTTTTCCCTGTCTACCCCCACTCCAGCTGCGTGTCACTTCAATTGCTTCACCACAAGCATTTAAGCAAACTCTAATGAGCTAGTTCACAGAGCAAAGCCCAAGAAGAATTAATCCTAGTCCCCCAGTTTTCCTAAGAACTTCACCATGGAGTCACATCAAACCCAGTGCCAGCATAAAGGAGGGATTTAAAAAAAGAGAAACCTGTTCAATTGAAGGGGTGAGTGTGTAGCACTCCTTTGCTGCCAGAAAGCCATTTTACCAGCTTAAGCTATAAATATGTAATCTCATCCTCACACTTTTCCCTTGTGTAGCTATTGGCACCCAAAATAAAACCAACAGCAACAGTTTACAGAAGCAAGGAACACCTCTGCAGATTCAGAACCCAAACCAAACTGCAGTATTTTAGAGGCTGGCTTCTACAGCATCTAATGGGAATAAACTGGTTATCTACGGGAATGCAGGAATTTCATCACCCTGTCTAAACATCTATTTCATTTGCCTAAGGATGAACAAACAAAACATTATGAAAGTAATACAGTATTTGAAACTCAGTGTAAAAGGTCTAAGAAAGGCTACTAAAATAAAACCAGGCTGCAACACAATTATTAAAATAATTTCACTGAGGAGGACTTTAAATTTTGCTTTAGTACTAGAGGACATGCAACCAATGCCTATGAGTAGCACTCCACATAAATAAACACTGCTTTCTATTGTTTCAACTAAAAGCAACAAAATAAGTAACAAAAGTTATCAAATATGACGGTGATGTTGTTTTCTATTGCAAATAATGTTTTTCTCCAAAAAGTCAGAAGCCACTGAGAGTAGAGAGTACATTAGAGCTACAATCACCAGCTGCTAATACTAACCTCCAAAATACTTTTAATGTCCTGGGCATAAAAAGACAAGGGTTCAGCTAAAGCAGGAATGACACAAATGGTGGAGGAATTAGTGGTGCCAAGAGACTTTCTGCAAAACACTACATCAGATGTTGTCTCAGATGTTGTCCACAAATACTGACAGTGTTTTACATCTCCCAGAGCCTCTGAAGTCCTGCAGAGACTACAGTAGCAACATTTCAACAAAACAAGTCGGGGCAGGAAAGTAAGCAAAATTATTAAAAGAACACGAGATTTGAAGAACCAGTCACAATTAGGAGTCAGTCCAGAGAAAGGCTGGGTTACACATGTTTTAAAAGGCTCAATTGTATCTGGAAAAGGTAACTATTTCCTTGTGCCACCAAACAGTCATTAAAACAAAGAAGCACTCAAAAGCTTAACTATGGCAGTAAAAAGCCACTCTCTTTCTCTAACTGCACCATTTCAGCCATGACCACCTTATTTTCCCTTTCCCGTCCTAACTGCTTCAGAGCTTCTTATACCACTTTCAGGACAACAATGCAAATGCAGCGACTGTGAGTAACCATCAACACTATTCCCGATAGAGGAAACAGCAGTTGACCACTTGATTACATAGGAAGCTCCTCATTTCCTTTGCAGTTCTCTTCATAATAGCATAAATAATCTAGGGAAAGGTATCACGTGTGCAAGCGTAAGGACCAATTCTAGCGACTTTTTGTCAGAAGGAATTCAGTCAGAAATCACCATTAATTTTACAAACAATAGAGCTGAGATATATACTCCCCAGTTTAAAACAAAAAAACAAAACAAAACAAACAAAAAAAAAAAGCTTGAGTTACTATTTTATAATTCTTGATCATAACCTTTCAAATATTTTGGGGTTGAGCCTCTAACTAGATTAAGTGTTCTCTGCAAGACCACTCACGTTTTATGAAAAATTATGACTTCCAAACAGTCACAAGGCAGTTCTTTTCCCAGTCTAAAATGCATGGTATATCATTCTTTGAAATTATGTGATGCATCTTGAATTATCATTTTGTTGCAATACGAGGTAATAAAAGAATGTGGCTTCACTTTTAGACATGAGGAGGAGTTGAAAGACAAACACAGGATTGATTCAGTTCATTAAGTGCTCAAATTTCCAAGTAGCCAGAGTCACTTGCTCACTTCTCATATAAGCATCAGAATAAATCTACTCCAACAGATCAGCAACCAAACTAGTATTGCCCCATCATTCTGTAGTGCCACGCTATTTGTTTCACAAAGGGTTGCCACCACTGCTTACAGAAGAGTGAGGAAGTTTCAGAGGGCAGGTCAGCCAGAACAACAGTTAAAAGACGGGTATGTGGAGCTGGGAGGAGACAGGAACAACATAAAGATGACTGAAAAGATGAATGCTTAATCATCACATAGGCATCCTTCACATTACTACTTTATTCCTTGCCCTTCCTATCCACCCCTGGTCTGGAATAATGCACTTAAAAATAAGCAATGTATAAATACAGAAATGCATTGTTTAGACTAGGCAGCAGCTCCATTCTTAGAACTGAGAGAGCAGATGGTTACAGATCTTACAGAATACAATTCAACAGCTCTTGAAAGAGTTCCTTCACTCAACATTAAGACTTCATATTATCATAACATAGGCAGTCTCTCCCCACCACTCACTGCTGTGGCTATCTTCAGCTGAACAGCTTCTATTTATGAAAGGAGTCTTCTGGAAGGATGTTTTTCTTGAGGAACTTCAGGTTCTGATCTCTGAACTTCTGGGACAAACCAGTCCCAACCTAATGACTTCTCAGTGTGCAATAAACATTTTTAACCTTGTGTTTTTAGAAGATAGTCCAAGAACAAATATCTGGACTGGGGGATTATCAGCTGAAGTTGCAGTTCAGCTACTTAAGAATGGGTAGCAAGTTTGAATCAAACAGACTCGAATATAACATACAAGAAACATTATTTAAAGCTTCTTTAAATTTAATATCAACATTAAAAATTTATGCCAAGTTTTTGAGATTTATTTCAGTTTAAAATTCCTGCTATGCTTATTCCAGTTTAAAATTCCTCCTATGTTAATACTGGCCTAAGAACATTTGCAGAATTAACCAGTTCATGTTCTCCAAGTTTCAAAGTAGTAATTTAAATTTTAACAGTAAAAATGCCCCACTGAAGTAACAAATAGTAGTATTAAACACCAATGGCCAGATGAGATTATAGTCTACTTTCAAACTAGTACTAACTACAGCATTTCCTCCATCAAAAATGGCACACCATCAGCATAGTTATATTCCCATGCAATTGATGTAATCTCCATAGCTAACCAACTATACCAAATGTTTTGAAGTTCTGATACCATGGGAAAAATAGACCTTTCTGTGGTTGAAACTGACGTTATATATATATAAACCTTTTTGTTTCAAAACATCACAAATGCAGGATATGTTTAGCATATCTCACCCTAAGCAATGTGCGTTTTTTAAGGCCTTTTTTTGAGGCATCCCACAGAGACCCACATCACAATAGCAGAATTCAAAATACAAAGAATGTGAGGTTCAGTACAAATAATTTAACTAGCCAACACACTGTACTGCACAAATAAAGTATTATAAAGCTAACAGTAAACAGGAGTAAAAGCAAACATTCCTCCCACTGAACACATGTCAACAAAAATAATCCAGCACAACTCACTCACTGCAAGTGACTGATACAGACATGTGATCTGGAG
The DNA here is from genome assembly GCA_013400415.1 of Scytalopus superciliaris. Classification (NCBI taxonomy): domain Eukaryota; kingdom Metazoa; phylum Chordata; class Aves; order Passeriformes; family Rhinocryptidae; genus Scytalopus; species Scytalopus superciliaris. The sequence continues at coordinate 399,933 of VXBX01004427.1, forward strand.
AAGGAAGAAGCACAGGAACAAAAAATGGGAGCAAAACTGTGTGAAATTTACATAGCTTACAATCACTTCTTGTCCTGCAGAATTAGGACCTCATCCTATCTCCCCTGGGCAACCTATCACATAAGCGAACTATGTTCTATCAGTGTATGCCTAAGTCAAAGGATACAAAGCAATCCTGAAACATTAAGGTACTTCCAGTCATAAAGGTTGAGTAGGACATGGGTAGAAGAATGCTGTGCTCAACTTCAAGAAGAATCTAAGCATTTCAATATTCAGAGTACTCAAGTAGATGCCTAAACATTTTGCCAGAAGTTCTACTAAGTAGAACTTTGGTTTTTGTTTGGGGTTTTGAACGGTTTTTTAATTCAATGGAATTCAACAAGGGCAAATGCAAAGTTCTGACCCTTAAAGGAAAAATGTCTTGCAACAAGACAAGCTTGAAAATAACTGGCTGGGGAGAAGCTCTGCTCAAGAGGACATGGGGATCTTGGTGGACAGCAAGCTAAAGATGGTTCAGATGCATACCCTAGCAGTAAGTGCATGGAGGTTTTTCATACCAGGTTGGATAAAGCTAGCTGCAAAACAGCCTGGTCCCAACATATATGTCTCAAGAAGGGCCACAACAAAAGAAGGGATGAAACAAGGTAAATAAAATAGTTTAAGTATCAGTGTAACATTTCAGGTACAAGTCCAATAGGTAGAAATTAGAGACAGTAAAGCCTATACAAGTGATTCTGCTACCCATAAGAGACATCAATAATGCAATGCAATCCATCCCAGATGGAACTGAATGGGAATGGGTACGCATGCCATGGATCCATCTATAGGATAACTCATGGAGAAAGTTACCTCAGGAGTTTCCAATCCAATCTCCTGGTGAAAGAAAGGTCATCTCTGAGGTGAGACCAGGCTGTTTTGCAGCTAGCTTTATCCAGCCTGGTCTTAAAAACCTCCATACACAGAAACTGCACAACCTTCCTGTGCAACCTGACCCACTGCTTAACTATTCACTGACGTTAGAAAACTTTTATTTTGCAGAACACATTTGTAGTTAGTGATGGCATAATGATTTCACTTTTAATACAGATACAGTGAACTGTAAGCCTGAAAGCATTTTTTCAAATATTATCAGGTAAACCACTGTATAATGGCTCTAACATAAGCTTGCTTACTCAATATACCATTGCAAAATACTAAGACTAGCCTCTCATTTTTCCTTTAAGAAAATGTTATTTTATAATATTAACAGGTTATCAGGAATTTACAGGATAATTCTTCTAACACAGAAGTTCATTCTTCAAGGAAGATTATACAACAAAAAAGCAATGAAATATCAGAAAACACAAGAGAAACACAGAAATTTAAGGCAAAGACTCAGAAGTAGCTTCCTAAAAAATAAATTCAATATTCCCCATCCTCCCTATATTCTCCAGCCAGTGAGATTTCCATAGACTGTGTATGCCACTTTTGAACACCGTTCAGTTCTGAAGTTTCAGACAAGCATCTGAGTGAAACAAGGAGAGTGATTCACTACCATCAATACCAGTGTGTTGCTATTCTCTAGTTGCTACAGGGTATGTGGGGCACAGGAGGGCAGGAGTGGGTGGATATATTATTAATAATAACAATCACATGCTAATCACAGCAATAGACTTGATTTTGAGAACACTGCACAGCAACAGAACATGAGAAGAAAAACTCAGAAAGCAGGAATGAAAGGAAAGTGGGGTAGACCAAGACAACAGAGAAATCAAGAGAGGAATTATCAGAGGACTGGAGCACCTCTCCTATGACAGGCTGAGAGAGTTGGGGTTCTTCATCTGGAGAAGTAAAACCTTTGGAGAGAACTGATAGCAGCCTTCCAGCACCTAAAGGGGGCTAAAGAGAGAGTAACTAAAGAGAGCTGGAGAGGGTCACAAGGGCATGCAGTGATAGGATAAGGGGGAATTATTTTAAAATTGAAGAGAAATGGAAGCTTTAGATTAGATATTAGGAAGAAATTCTTTACTGTGAGAGTGGTGAGGCACTGGAACAGGTTGTCCAGAGAAGTTGTGGATGCCCCATCCCTGGAAGTGCTCAAGGCCAGGCTGGGTGGGGATCTGAGCGACCTGGTCTAGTGGGAGGTGTCCTTGCAGACGGCAGGGATTTAGAATTAGGTGATCTTTAAGGTTCCTTCCAATTCAAACCATTCTACAATTCAATTAACGAAGAAATGCTGGCCTGGTTACACTAAGCCTCATTTCAAGCTTCTCAGTTGTTCACTTCATGCAAGTAAACATAGGACAGGGAAAAGAGGCCCCAACAGTCTCTGAGATAAGACAAGCATCTTTGCTGCAGTGTTCTCATGAACAAACAAAAAAAACCCACAAAACAAAATGAAAAGCCTCAAATCCACAAACCACTTAGAGGATCAGCCTTCCTCCTGCGCACTTAAATAAATAAATAAAATAATTAGAAAATAAATTAATAGTCTTATTCTAAAGAAAACAAATGCACTTCTGACTTATCTTATCAATATCTAAATTCTAGGCACCTAATACAACAAAAATCTTTCCTAAACCTCGATTTGCAGACACGAGATCTTGTCTTCTGGACTTTATTTAGCTGCCACATGTAGCTAATAAGTTGTATGTAACAACAGAAAAATGTCACAGACTTATTTTCCACATGCCACTGTGTAGTTATAACTGTATGACCATGGAGATACTGTTTGTATGATACAGGTCTATGATCTGCATCATGTGAATTGGTCACAGCACTGGTTCTAGAAAACACCTACACTGAAAATTAAGATTTTTCTTCCTAATCATTGTCAATAATTTCATGATCAAAAATTCTGAAGTAAGCATCCACCCTCACTGAGAGTACCTGACTAACAGTAATTCATTGCACAGCCTACGTGGCCTATGTCTGCCAGTAATGAGTTGCTTCCAAACTGTAATATGCGTACCCAGAGCAGTCAAGATGAGTTGCCCTCCACAGACAGCAGGGTCGATCATGTCACTGACAGTACTTTAAATATGTGAAGCGCTTTGCCATCTTTTAGGAGGAACTCGTTCTTTAGTAGTTGTTGTCAAGTAATCACCAAATATCTAAAAGATACATGTGTCCACTAAATCACGTGGATCAATCTCTCTATCTCACAACTGTAAAAACATGGTCCTTCTCATGAGAAGTTTGAAAATTCTCAAGACAGAATGCTTTGATAGTTGCCCATATGCCATTTTTGTCAGTTTCTTCTCAAATTACTTAATGTAATAATTGAACAATCTTTTCCTTAATGCTAAGTGAGCTACCTGAACACTGAAGAACTAGAATGAGCTCTGAGGTTTTTTGTCACACAGAATAGAACAGTTGGGTTTGACTTTTAATTCATATATCTTTCAAACTCATATCCAAGAGATCACACATATTTCAACCCTCAAATGCTACAGTGCAGCACACTTCTTTAATTAAAATGACATACCACAGAAATCAGGAATAATTAAATCGATCAATTAGTTTGACTTATTGTGGAAGACAGGAACCAAATTTTTAGTCATTTGTCTTGAAATCAAACTGCCTTACAGTTAAAAGAAACCCCACATACTTGTGCATTTGCAACTGAGATACATGACAACACTATACATACATCTTGACCAACTATAAACACTCTTCCCTCTCAAGAAGTTAATTTCTAATGGTATCACCTCCACAAGGTCTTCAACCTAAAACTTCAAGCTATATAATCTCTCAAATTGTTAAAGGCAAACAAACAGAAAGAGGACATCCTTTTACCCAAAGCCCAATTTTTCAGAAGTTCTACTGAACAACAAAGAATAGAAAGTATAATTTTCTCTGTAAGTATACAGGTGCTCATTCTGTACGCTGTTCTGTTTGAACAGACCCATACCAATCAAGTAAGATGGACTCACCTGCAACATCAGAGTGAGAAATGGTAATTCCAGTATCCATTCATTTTTAAACTGTGATCAAGAACTACTGACCTTAGACATGCAACTCCTCCCTGTGCCACAGGCTACCCACTCTTCATCATCAGTAAGGTTTACTCAGCTAAGTGATGAAACTTTTCGTGCTTATTTCAAAAAGAAAGTCATCTCCAGGAGCAGATTTTGCCAATAATCAAGTCCAGAGCAGATGTATTTTTATTAAAATAAGGCAACTTTTTTTTTCCTGGTTAACTAAATTTGTTCACTATTTAAGATTCATACCCTCTGGAATATATTCATCTGTATGAAAAGAATGTTCTAAATGCCCTTCAGTCTGAAAAGACAATATAAGTCTTTCAATTTATTGAAGTAAATTTTATTCTGCAATTTGAAGCATTGAAGTTTTGTATAATCTGCCTCAGATACACAGAAAAAAAATATATATACACTTTTTTTTCCCCCCGATGTAGAATAACAAACTGAACAACTACTTCCCCAGAGCAGGAAAGATTTGCTCAAAGGAATCCACTCATGAACATGCTCATTCTACATTCAAATGGTACATTTGTTTACCAAAGAGCTATGTTTTTAAAAATGTTACCAGCTCCATTTTAAGGATTTCTTTTAGAAGACAAAAAATTACTGTTTTTTTTTTTTTTTCCATAGCACTGGTTAACAAAACTGGTCTCTACAGCTCCATTAACCAGGAGTTGCCAGAAGAATGTGTTTGCAGTGTATTGTGCAGGATTTCTTATTTTCAGCAAGTTCTTGCACTTCTGCCCAGTAGGTACTTTTGCAGTCGGAGACATGGTTTGTATGTTTAGTTAACTCCATTTAAAAAATTCTCACCTTTAATTTATCATCTGTACATTGCAAAAAACTACCCCAAAAATGAATTGGTTGCTTACTTTTAGACATGTTCTTGCTCTGAAATACACTTCTATCACATAGCCTTAATTTTTATCAAGGGGCCGTCATTTCAGTGGCACACAGACCAAGGACAAGTTACAATACAAACATTAACGCAGATGATTAACAGAACTATTTCGAGTTTAAACAGGCTCAGATTACAAAAGCATTTAGTAACTTGGTTTAGCATACTCAGATATTAAAACATTGCTAATGAAAGCATAAGTGATACTACCATGCAAGATTTCAAGTATACTCTGACTCACAGTGAAACAATTTAGGCTTTAACTGCTGGTATTACCCAAAGAATCTTCAGGAAATCAGGATTAACATAGCTGAAAAGTTACACCAAAGTCAGGTCTACCATTCGTGAGGGAGTACGTCACAAGAACATGAGAAGATGACCCAAAACAAAAATTCTGTCAGGAAGCAAAACCAGCAGAATGCAGCAGTGGAAAGGAATTAAAAAATCTAAGGAGTGTCTAGCTGCTTTTCCTCTTAAGTAACAACCAATACTATCTCCCAGTGTAGTGTGTATGCTGACTACTGTTTTGTTTCTCTGCTACTGAGGACAGCACACTTTTCCAGGCTTATTCCTATAAATATGTTTTATTTGTAAAGAAATAAAAAGAAATTAAATAAAAACCAAGCCCCAAACAAACACAACCTTCTGCAGGGGAAATATACACCATATTATTTCGTGCTGTGTATTTTTATTACTATCTACAACGAGAAGCAAGTTTTCCTTAAGATCAGGTACTTAAGAGTAACTCATTCAAGATTTTTTTTTTAATTATTACTGCAAAGCATTTGGGGATTTTTAATTTCTTTGTATTCAGTATTCACTTCAAAAACGTTAACATATATACTTGTCTTAATTAATAGCTTACAAGCTTCCTACCAGTTTGAATACCAGAAAGTGCTAAAGGAAAAGTATTGCGATAAAAGTTGAGGCTATTCAGCTTGGAGAAGATAAGGTTGCATGGAGACCTCACAGCAACCTTCTGTTTCTGAAGGGGATCTACAGAGCAGCAGGACAGGGACTCTGTCAGGGACTGTAGTGGTAGGACAAGAAGTAATGGGTACAGACTGAAAGAGGGGAAATTTAGATTGGATATTAGGAAGAAATTTTGTATGGGAATGGTAGTTAGACATTGGAATAGGTTGCCCAGGGAGGTTGTGTATGTCTCAACACTGACACTGTTTAAGGCCAGCTTGGATAAAGCCTTGAGCAACCTGGTCTAGCGGGCAGTGTCCCAGCCCATGGAGGAGGGTGTTAGAACTAGATGATCTTTAAGGTCCTTTCCAGTCCCTTAACATTCTAAGACTCTAAATTTGGAACTTCAGTTACTTATTTACTGAAATGGGGCAGTCTCATGTAGATTTGATATGTGTTTCTGAAACAAAAAACCAAAACCAAACATGAAAACTATTCAGATTTTTTATGAAGATACATAAGCTACTTCCCAGCCACCACCAAAGAGAGAAAAAGGGCATTCTTCGCTATCCCATACAACTCAGCTTAAGATTTAAACCAGGGGTGGTGTGAAAGTAGCTCGTACAAGACATCCTAAGTGTGATTAAGTCCCTCCCCACCATATTTTATAAGATGAAATCTCAAATTAGCATGACCCAGCAAATAGCAAATGGCATACAGGTATAAAAAGCTGACTTCTCTTTCTGGCTTTGTAGTAACTAAATTTACAATACAGTTTTCAAACACGTTATTTCACGTACCTACATCACTGTTTTCCCACCCCACTCTCCTGGAGACATTGCACAAAGTGAAAATGCTAGATGTCTGTTGTACAAACACATTACAGATTAAGAAGAGGATACAGCTACATAAAAGTACAAGTACGCTCTAAATAATGTCATAGAACTACAGAACAGCTTGGGACAGAAGGGACCTTAAAGATCATCTAGTCCCAAGCCCAAATTTTGTTTAGTAACTTGCAGAATTTCTGTAAACAAACAGAGAAAAAACCCAAGTAATATAACTTGGTTCAAAACATACTTGGTTGATCATTGCCCACTTTCAAGAATTAGACTCAAAATTGCTCACTACATTAAAAAAAGTATCATAAATGTTCTACTTACAAAACTGATTTAGACAGATAGTCAATGTAAGGAGAAAGACTACCATGTTATTTTGTACTAGCATATATAAACAGGAAGGCTCAGTAATTGCAAAAGAAAGTCCATTTGTGTATAGTAAGTAAGCAGCTTTTCCCAACAAATGCAGTAAGCTTTAGCAAAACCTAAACTTGTCAAAGTTCTTTTTCATCTGACCTAGATTTCACATATGTAAATATGGAAAGAAATTACTGAAATAAACTAAGGACCAATTAAAATGTTGTCAACTTTCAATGTCTTTTAAGTCAGAAGGACACTGGGAGTAGAGAGTAAGGCAGAGAAAGGGCTGACCAAAATTTCTCAAAGCCACAGTAAAAAAGCAACATACAAATTTAACTGCTACCACTTGTGGTTACTGTAGAAGTCACTACGATCAACACCAGAGAGCTGGAAGACAATCAAAGATAGACAGATCTGCGTGGCAGCAGAAAGAACCTCATGATGGCAATCAGATGGCAGCAATGGGAGAAAGAGGTTCAACACTCTGCTTTCTTTCAGAAGAGCTCAGAGGTGGAAGAAGTGGCTGCAGAACGAAATACCTGCATACACGTGAAAGCATTCATCCTCTCACAGCTGATGAGGTGGAAAAGCCTTCTGATTACTTACACATCTATCAGCCATGCCAAAGAACAGTGCTGTTCAATGATTCACTTCATAAATTAAGAATATAAAGGTATCAGAAATATGATGGTATCTCACTCTGCTTGCAGACCTGCTACTACTGATAACATGGTATTACTATGGCAGGAAGACAGCTGACATTAGGAAAAAGGCAGGTTTATCAAGGATCAGACAAATCACCCTGGCCATTTTGCACCTTAAAGAAACACCCTGGTTTATCCTCAGGATCTGCATAAATTTAGCTCTACCTGCTCAGAGTACCACCTTAATTATCACTGAGATGGTTAGGAAATAATTTTTCCCCTTTGTGCAAGATTGCCTTCTCAGCAGCTAAGGAATCCAGTGTAAGGTTAATCCAGAAAACTCAGTCTGTCTCTACCTAGCAGGTACCCAGAAGAGAGGATACAAGCTCAGAGCTGATGAGAAGAAGGAATCCTCTTCAAAATAAGGAAGAAGTATCTAGGTTATAGTAGTACAGCAAGCAAGAAAGCACTGCCTTAGAAGAAAATCCCAATGTCATAGCCACCACCAGCTGGACTAGCTGGTTATAAACAGAGGCTATAAACTGCAAGAGTATGCCACTCCAAACTCCAAAGTCCACATGGCAGGTGTAGAGGACTGGCTGGCTGACCTGTGACCTCATGGGAAGCTTCTGACAAAGTCAGATAATCATAAAGCTGCTCCCAGGGTCTTACTGAAGCAAAAATAGCAGAATGAACACATTTGAAGACTTCTGTAATTGGCATTTTTCCCCTGAAGTAAAAGACTTAAGTGTTGTGTTGGTTTGAGGTTGTGGATACGAGATTTTTGAGGAGGGAGGGCAGGAAATGTGGAAGAAAATGTTTAAACACAAATGGGTTTACTAAGAGAGCTAGATCAGTGCATTTATAATTATATACATGGATATTTATGAGCATCCATACACACAAAGATCTTCAAAGATTTGAGGACAAATGTGAACACTAAAGGTAAGACAGACACTTAATGTAAGTGCCAAATTTGACTAGGTTTTTACAAACCGCCAGTGTCAGAATGTTGTTCAATACTTCTGCTTCAGTACATGACTATCTCACACTGGTACAATCCTATCAACTATTGTGCTGCCACTCAAGATTAATGAAGACTACTTTGAGATGGCAAAATTTTAAAATGTGGCTGATCTCTCAAAAATTGGATGCATTGATTTTCTCAGTTCAAGCTTAATCTTAATGCAGGTGAGAAAGCAAAGCATGAAACAAAAGTATCGTAGGGCTGTAGTAAACCACAATTTATTTTCAACAATAAGAATTAATAACTCCTTCACAACTACTAATACTCAAGACACGGAGCCAGTAACAGAATGTTAAGAGATTTTGTTGATTACTGCTTCACAGAAGTCTACTAGAATTTTCAACATGCTAAAATCACTGTTAAGGTCATGACAGAACCCACCTTACCAGCCAACTTTAGTCAAAAACTACATACAGACAGGCAGAAATAGAAAACTAGATTATTTTTTTTTTACTGTAAATCCTAACAAAGGCTCTAGCAGAACGACAATTCCTCTCTTCTTTGACCTTTTTTTTCCTCTATTAAATGGCTAGAACACCTGAGACAGACTGCAAACCCAGCTCATGTATTGCGAACTTTCCGGAACTGTGATAATTTCATCACTTTGGGATAGTTAAGTCTTTGGACACTGGTAGATTGCTTCAATGAATACACCAGCAGTCAGTGCATAAAATTACTTCACTGTTCTCTCTTTCTCTCTTTTTTTTTTTTTTTTAACTTTGTGCGCAGTTCCATAAATAAAGTGCATTACTCCTNTTTTTTTGTAGTCTACATATCAATCTATATCTGTCTGAAAATAGTTCAGTTTGCTATAGGCATAACAACTGAATGTATTGAAATAGTACTTGCTGTGCTATGGCAACAACTAAAACTTTCATGTAATACCAGATACAGTTTCAATATTGCTGGAAACTATCCTACGTATTACAATACATCTCCTTACACAAACAAAGAAGGGCCTTGTTAAAGTATTTCACTGATTTTTAAAGAAGGAAACAGTTGTTTGAGCTTTTTTTTTTTTTTACTTCAACAAAGCTGAAGAATTAGATCACAAAACGCAATAATCTTAAGTAATGCCACTTTTGAGTTTCTTCACTATACAGCAAACACTAGATATAATAGGCAAATCCATCAAAACCAATCAGCAGGACTGAGCAATGTTTTCATTTGTGAACACTCTCCTTCCATCACAATTTTCAGATTATTTTCCTTTTCCACATATGAAAACAAACTAGCCCAGTCTTTCAACAGACAGAATACATACAATGAGTATTAAAGAACTATTAAAACCTCCATTCTGTCTACATTGAAAGTAAGTAATATTCATGTTCTGTAAGACTACCATTTTCAATGGAAACAACTTATGTTTCCTAATAAAACATCCAGCCTTCTACAAGAAATATGCAATGCTCGGATATGATCCGAATGCAGTAAATATTACTGAACTATACATGAAAGGTGAATACAAAGCAGACTTCTCAACATAAAACAGGTGATATTATGAAGACCATTTTAACAATGCAAAGCTTTCTAAAACACAACCTGGTACAATTTGGTTTGTTTCCAGGTAGACATTTTCCCGTTCCGGAGGACAATACATCACGGAGACTATTGTCCTGATATTTTCTAAAACAACACCACGGCATAACTGTTTTTACTAAAATTGAAAACAACAACAAAATTTTAAAAGGGCCATTTTAAACTGATGCACTGCTTAAACCAGAGCACCTTCTGAGAGGGCGGCAGGAAGGAGATTTTTTTTTTTTTACTCACTGGGGGAGGGTTTCTTTGTCCTTTGAACCCTTGCTCAACCACAGGCTATCCAACAGCCACTAATCTTCATTAAGAAGTGGGATTCTGATCTTCCACTGGGTTTTGTGAGCAATACAATATACATGTAGAAGTATGACACTGTGATTACATTGTGTATCTTGTCTGTAAGAAAATACAGGTGTGTGGACTGACAAGACAACTCAACTAATAAAGACAAAGCTCTACTAAACACATCAGAGGATGCTTGAAAAATCTAGGCACTGAAACCTTAGTTTACAGACACTGCTGTGGGCAACACACTTTGTTAGCCAAATAAATACTGTTGCCAGACAACTAATTCCTTCACTTTTTCACACTATAAAGGTGTCCTCACTACACAGTAGAACCAGATATTGAGCCAGCCATGCCCTGGAACACAAGTCGCCAAGGGAAGCCTTAAAACACCTGGGAACTATGATCTAGTACTAGGTAGTGAGTTATTGTAAGAGTTCTCAAATTCCTGAGTTCTAGTTACAACAGAGTACAAATTATCAAAGTCGCAATACAACTAGTGAACAAACAAAAAAACCCACCCATCCTGAGGCCATTATTTTGGATTGCCACCATTCTATACCAACTAGCACTGTAGTGTACAAAACATATTTCAAAATATTTACCCAAGAGTTGGCCTGCCATAAGGAGTCACAGTCAAATAGATACTCAATTTCCAGTTCCATCACAAACCATGTTTTCCAATACCCTTAAAAAGAATCACTACAGTGATTAAAATGTATTTTATACTCTTGGAATACATGAGTAAATTTAGAAAGCTTAAAAATTGCAAAGCTGATGTTGTGTAATTTCTGCTCTTCACTGGAACAGGTGACATAAATACACAGGAGTGTATACAACTTCATCAGTACAGTCAAACTCTATTAACACACTCTTCTATTTATATGATGAAATCCAAAGACAGATTTCAAATACGTATAAGAGGATAATTTACATTTCCTAGTATTCCATTTGCATTTGAAACTAACACCCTGATCTTCGAGATGACAACCCAAGTCCTGAGAAGTTTTTTCCAGTTCTTCCAGGACTCAAACTCTAAAGACACTTCTAAAATTAATGAGTAATCTACAGCAAAATTGTCCAAAACAGACCAGGGCAATAAAGAGCCCCATTATGTTCAGTGTGAAGAGAAATTAAGAAAGCCAGTATCTAGACAGAGGGCATCTTCATAGGAGACAAGAATGAAGACGGAATCAGAGAAATGGTTCCTTGGTAAGAATATCTAATGCTAAGAGATGATCTGAAGAGCACTTGAGCAAAGGGTCTAACTTACGGGTGAGCATACAAGGGAAGAAAGCAGCTCTGGAAAATGTAATGAAATATAACATACAGTAACAGTTGATAACCTAGAGGCTAATGTCTCTAACAGAAGTAGATGACCATAATCCTGAAACATTACATAAAATTATTTTACCAAGCTACATGTACGTAACATGAGAAAACTTTAACCCGTCCAGAATAAGACGGTGTAAGCAAAATAAGTGAGCATTAAAAAAAAGAAAAAAAAAAAATTAACAAACTTCATGTCAAAGGAGATTTTTTTTCAGTCTCACTAGAGAACCAAACTAGACAGCAATGAAAGGCAGAATTGCAATTTGATGATTGAGGCAACCAATCACATGGAAAACTTACTCCTGCAAAATGCTATGTTACAACCTTGAACATTTTCATTACACAGAAGCCCAAAAGGCGATACAGTCCAGGAAGTTCACTTGACTGCTACTGCTAGATCTGGACTACTACAGAGTTTTACCTCTGTTGACTCCAGTTTTCATCTTATATTATCAAGCTTCCAGACAGGGGCAGTCACAGAAAAGCAGTAAGTTATTTTTATTCACAATTAAAGACCTGAGGGGAAGGGGAAATCTCTGCAGAAAGTTTAACAAGAATTAGGAGTCAAGTCATGCATGCATCCAGAACAACTCTAACACCTAGTTTGGTTTTATCAATCTAACAACCCTAACAGCAGGAATCAACATACTCTAGCATTTTCACAAGATGAAATGAGCATCACTCAATATGTATTTCATATGTAAATATTTTTCCTAGCCAAAAATCTTGAAAAATCAAGAATTACCTAAGTAGTGCTTCACTGAAATACATTTCAGAAGAGCCGTCCATTAGCATAAAGTTAACTTTGAAAGACAGAGCAAACAGTACATTACTTATCTGGAATATCTGCTAAACTAGACTTATGTTTACCATAACATTCAGTTTATTCCTTCACACTGATTTTCAACTCTACCTTCATCAGAGCCACTGGTCAAAACCAGTTATTCTTTATGTGCACTCCGAATTTTGCATAGCTACAATCTAGTTCCCTTCATTTACAACAAAGCAACTGCTCAAACAGATACTAACACAAATATGAATTCAGAGTGATTTCCTATGATCTACATCCTTACCACAAAAACCAGTTCAATTCAACTTTTAACTCCTTCCAGCTAAGTTTTAGTTTTTGTTACCCTCTTTAGATGACAAACATTTAGAGACGAGCAAAATTTCACAAATTATAAGGTTAGGTTTTCCTCAAAAATCATACAAGTGCGTTCCATTTATGTTGTATAAACGTCTTTGAAAGAGAAATCGTTTTGACAGAAAAAAACACACTTGCACAAACAAAGTAAATCCCTAACATGTCCCGAGGACCAGGGTGTTTTTAACTGAAAAGTAATGCTTGTCAGTGGCATTTTAGTCAGGGAACAGGCTCACACATCCAGAGGGAATTCTTAAAGCCAGTATGTCTGAATCGTATGGACCTAATTAGCCACTAACTTAAGAAGTAACTTACATAAGGAATATTAAAAGGATAGCATAAAGCATCACAAAAATAATTCTAGGAAGAAGTTACATTATTAGTAGACTATGATCAATATCTTAATTCAAACTTGTAATTGCTACTATCTAGGGAGCAGTAAGATTTCATTTGTAAAGACCAACTACCCACTCGTACTCAGTTAAAGGAAAAGTGGTCTCCAAATAGTCCTTTTGATGCAAATGAGCAGACCTGCCCCCCCTTACTTCTTTTCTCCAACCATTTCAATGCAGAACTAGAGCTCAACAGACTCAGTAAATTGCAATTTGTAATCCCAAATCTCTAACTAGCGCTTCAGTGTTTCTATCTCCTCTTGGTGTCTGTTTAGTGGTAGCAATTATTTTAAAATATCCTGTTCACTAAAAAGCACAGGCACCAGTCGTCAGGATTCCAACTGCCTTTCCAGATTGACTAAACGTTAAACATTTGTTGCAAGAAAACTTATTTTCCATGTTATAGGAATGGACAGCATATATTATCAGGCTTCTTGAGGTCTATACAGCATGAAGAATTGCACTTGCTAAAACTACTGAAAGCTGTAGAACCCAAAAGTGGAGAAGGCACAAGCATTTCTACCATTAAGATTATGTTTCCTTACCTCCTTTTTTGCACTTCCACTAACTAGTAACACCCGTAAAACAACAGGTTCCCAATCTTAAAATATGAGTCCTCTTAAAAAAGTCTCAGAGCCACATTTTTAAATGCTTATGGGTGAGCAATCATGCAGGTAAGAATCTGCAGGGTGGTTAAAACTTAAAAATTCTCATTTCTTATTGCTTCAACTAGATTTAAATAATAAGCTTGCATAACTACCATGAAAAGACTATAAACTTATGTCATATCAGTCTTTCCTGTAACACTCAATGAACCAGAATCAGATGTGCACCCAAAGAGTAAAGACAAAAACTGTACCACTCTGAAAATATCCTACCATTCAGTGTACTGTGAAACATTTTCTGCAAATAGGTTGCTTACTTGTATTTCAAGCCAAAGAAAATCATTTAAAACATACTTACTAGACAAAACATGTGTAACATCAGAACATATAGGAGGTCAGTATAACAAAAAAAAGCTAACATATCAAACAAAAAAAGGACTTCCCAAATTCCTCTCTCTTTTTTTTTTTTTTAAGTAACAGCCATTTAAAAGTTACGCTCTATCAGGAGTTATTTTTAATGCAAACCATGTTATTTCTCTAAGCTTTTTGTTTAGATCTTTCTACCTTTATTAATACAGTGGTATATTAGATCAGTTTAGAACAGCATTCTCCATCAGGTAACAAAACTACAACAGATCAATGTTTCTGGCAACAGTCCTCCAGCCCCTGGGCAACTGACAGAAAAAAATCCCACTTGTTCTAAAAAGCATCTGTCTCAAAAAAATTAAATGTAATTCCCATTCCTAATCCAAAAATCATGCTTAAAAAAACACAGCACTTCTCTTCCTCTCACATACAGATATCACAGCACACATTAAAGACAAAACCTTACTTTGCCATCAAGATCAACAATAATTATAACTAGTTCAGGTATGGCGCATTAAACCAAAAATCTTCAAATGCTTTCAGGGCAATTACAGGGAAATACTATTGTATTCTATCCAACAGTGATAAATGCACTGGTTATAGTACCTTTCCATTCCTTGCTCTTCCCCAAAACATCCACATGCAGTTATTTTATATAATCAAGCACTTAATTCCAGTAAGCACTTGTGTTAAAAAAGAAAATTAAAAAAAAAAAAAAATGTTAAACTGTATAAATGCAAATAATTTCTTTTCTACAAGTTTCTGAACAACTCTATGCAAAATCATTAATTCAAACTTACTCCTTTTTGAAAACTTTGGGTGCTATAATCACCCAAGACTTAAATCCAGATCAAAGCATCAATTCACTTCCTACTGGAAAAGGTCTAAGTCTTTTTACTGCATTTCTATCCTTGGCTGAAAAAAAAAAATTAAAAGAGGGGGAGAGGAGGAAACCCAAGGGAAAAAGCAAGCCAAATACTAGAAGCACCCAAAAACTTGGTAATACTTGGAACAAGGACAAGGGGAAACATTTAAATAAAGGGGTGGACATACTGCTTCATTTTGAATATGACTGTTAATTTATCTATAAACAAAACCATGATTCACCCCACACTTCGCCACAAACTGTTGTATATTTTTCAGGCTTGCCAAAATAAGTGGATGCCCTATCAGTTAAAGTAGATACAGTAAAGTTTAACCAAGTTTCAATCATGACCATTATTACAGACACCTTTAGAAAATGTCTGTACCTAGCAGCACTCCTGACAATGTTAAGAGTTTAAGCTGCCGCTAGAACTTTAAAATCGGAGTTTTGGTTTTGTTCACTTATAACATTCTCAAGCCACAGAGCTTCTCTCAGTTGCTTTCTGAATGAAAAATTTTTAAAAAAAAAGACAAAACAAAAAACCTTCAGAATGAAAACAATGCAAATTAACAGATTTCTCAGAACAGCAACAACTGTTAGAGTAAGTAAACACTTAAAATCACCACTTTGCTCTCAAGCATGAGTCCAAAAATGGCTTCAGTGAAAGCATAAATGAAGATATGGAACTCTCACTCCCAAGAAGTCTTCAGTCTTCCTCATACGGGATACAGAGGAACACTCAATTCTGAGCATACAACAAAGTTTTAATTCTTGTTTTGCTGGGCAAAAGCAGCACTGAACGACTTAGTTATCTGTTAATGACACAAAAGAAGTTAAGAAAGAGCTTGTAACAGAAGTCAACAATACGCCCTCTCCAAGACTTTTGTTTTTCAGTGTCTTACCACTACAATACCTCAAGAAATACTTTTTTTCTAACTCTCAAAAAGAGGCAAGTAGACAACTAGTTCTCTAACCCCTCAGGACTAGTCTACCCAATAAACTATTAACACGAATTCAAACAGATGCATTTCATGTACCGTTTCCCTGGAAAAAAGAAAACCAACACATTTAATCTACCTCCAAAATACTACTCTATCTTCAAAACAAAGTCACATTTTACACTCTACAGTGAAGTGATGAGGACAATGGAGACGGAGCAATTGTGTCTCACCAAAGAATCAGACCTTTCAAACTACTACCAAGGTACATCAGTTGGTCACATGCAAGTATCTTTCACTGTCACTGCCTAAACAGTCAGAGCTCTTGTGAATTTACCTTAGATTTCACTTTTCCTGTTCTTTACTGAAAACATAAATCTCCCCGAATCCCTACTATTAAAGAAGTGATTACCACCTTTGGAAAATCCTATTCTCTATATACAGGAAACTTACAAGACAAGTCACTTAAACCAGATTGTTTTCACTGAAGAAATGCCTGGAGAATGACTACAAGGCATTAAGTCTACTGCTACACACAGCCAGCAGCTCCTGGATGACAGTCTGCAGTATGGGCACATGCCAGATGCAAAGTTAACCCAGCAGGCCAACAATCATGTCTGAACAGTTTAAAATGATTCAGCCTGACCCAGCTCAGGCACACACAACCAAAAATCATACCCAGGTTACTGCATCTTCACAGATGCCACGCTTGCTGCAGTTCCTACAATAAGCAAGACATGCCTTATGGCCAAGCTGAGCCTGGAAAAACAGGGAAAACAATACAGGATTGTCAGTTCTCAAGCAGTCTAGTAAAAGGGCTTTCATTTAAGCTGATAAATAGTACACATGTGAATCACACCATCATCTGGGTTGAAAATATTGCCAAATTTGGGTCAGGTTAGGGAAAAAGTGCAAACAAATGCAAACATTTTTAAGTGTAATTACCTGAAAAGAAAACATACTTTATCTATAAAACTGTTACCTGCTGCCAGTCTGATGTAAATGCACCTGCAGTCTTATCAAACACTTTTAGAACTAGCAGGCTTTTTAAAAGCTCATGCATTTAAGGAGATATGCATGCACTTAATTTTTTACTATCAATAGTTCAACTCAAATGTTATCACTGACAAGTATGCTCCTATACAGGTTCAGAGACTTAACTGTAGAAATGTAGAGCAAACGCAAGCAAAGTTACTTTTTTTTTTCAGAATAACTGTAATGAACCTGGCAACTGTCGTGCAAAGTCTAGTTAACTACGACAAACATGCACTGCAGACCTAAAAAACTGCGAGATTTGTTAAACTACATACTCACAAAACTACAGAAGCACAGTCTGCCATAAACACAAAGAAAACAGGCTAAAGGTACTGAGAATGGACAAACGCAAAAATAAGACAAAAAGCTCAGCCACAGGCAGTTAGCAGTCAACCTGCAGTTCCAGAAAGACTGTGCTATATTCTCAAACACAATCACGAAGAGTCCTTCACACCAGCTTCAGCTCACTTTTTCGAAGGAGTGACTGTCAGCCAACAGCGATACTGTTAAAACCTAAACAATGTAAGCAAGGAACTCTAATTACGGTAAACGCAGCAATATGTAGGAAATAATCACAGAAAACTCTCATCTTGGTGTTCAAGAAACAGCCTGCATCGAGCAGAACTGAAAACACACAAAGCAATTCTTCTCAAACTATCAGAGTTTATATGCTTAAAATTGCTTTCAAGACTTTTTCGTGGCTTTGCTAACAGTCAGCACCTGGGTGCACAAACAGGCGCAAGCTCCAAGACCAAGCCAACGTGATTTCTCGGAGGCTTCTGTTAATAAACAACCAGGACCAGGGCCAGGCCAAGAGCAAGTGTGAATTTCCTCCTTTTCCCCGGGAACACGCACATGATCAGCCTCCACCCTGCGAGCAGGGAGTCCGCTGTCACACACAAACAGGGCTGTAACCTGCCTCCCCAGCCCTCCCCCCCCG
>VXBX01004427.1:425929-564690 GCA_013400415.1 Scytalopus superciliaris
TTTTTGACAGGCACCCTCACCTTAATCCCATGCCACTCCTTGATTGTGAAAAGACACAGCCACAATCACAACTGTACTTGGTACTTCCTTCAGATCTTTCTAACTTCACTGGTTGTGAAGCTTATAAAATACTAGTCTATGGATAAGGCATTTGGTGTGCTGTGACCCCTGTTTGCTATATTAACCACAAACCTAACATTTTTACGATGTTTGCCACGTCTTTCCCCTTTCTATCTGCTCATTACGTTCCTTTAATCCTTACTGTGTTTCAGTATTTGCTGGGGTTTGCATATTATTTTGAGGCAGGTACCATTTTCTTGTGCACATGTGCAGCAGTTATCACAGCTCAATAGAGCAGGGGAAAGATGCATCACCATGTGATAAAGCTTGCTGGAAAGCAACTGTGACTACCAGACCCTGGTACAATAATCACTAGCATTTTGTATCCTTGGCTCTCTCTCTCTCTCCCATGAGTGCAATTTTGTACAACAACAGTGAATGGAAAAAGCAGACCATCTCTTGGCAGTACAGTCAGGCTGACACAATAACAGCTACACCTTCCTGTTAATGACCCTCATAGGTCATTTAAGAAATGCCTGTCCTTACTTAATGTTATCCAGCAAGGCCCTGTGCGATCTATTCACTTAAGTGAATCCTAAAGACAGTATACCTTGTAAGCACCTTCAGGGTCAACACCTCCCAGACACACTTTCCCATATGTAGTTTTTCTAAGTGCAAAATGTATCCTTACATTGTTTTCACATTGTAAAAGTGCATTTAGATGTTACCAGACAAAAAAAAAAAAAAATCAAACCATGAACAGCTTGGAGTAGATCTGACATAAGCAAAATATGGTTTCCAAGGCATATATACCATGGATGTTTTTTCAGATCCAGCCCTGCACACCAGTCAAATGATAAACCAAGAATTCAAAAATCATTGTAGACAAAGATTACGGAGGAGTAGAGCTCACTATCTGGGTGAAGGATCTCCTGGATCACATTACTTCTACATTTCAAAATGGGAAGATCACCGCTTTCTCTTTCTCTGACTAAAGTTAGAAACACATGCACAGAAATAGGCACCTAGATTAATGACCTGTTTTCCAAAATGCTGTAAATTTTCAGTCATCAAAGGCACCTTTGAGTCTTCATTTATGAATTTAGACCACAAGGCTTGAAAAATGTGTCCTTTTCCTCCCAATAACATGTCTCTGAATATGGGAATTCAACAGAAAGACTCCGCAAAATCTCTTCACCTGACATGGTTATGGCAGGTGGATGTAAAATGCTTAGTGTGACAAATCACCAGTGTCTGGAGGCTCTGCTCTGAAGCTGGCGTGTGCTGCCAGGTGGGTTTTCCCTGACAGGGGTCCTGCCTGCTCAGCCCTGGCCCCAGAGCACAGTGGAGATCAGCTGCTCTGGGCCCATCTACATTGTACTTGCTGCCATGCATTTCCATGGGGCTGCACTGGCCAATTTGTGTGTCACTAGCAAGGATGTGACAGCAGGGAGCTCAGCAAACCTCACTGAGCACATTGCTGAGTCAAGGGGTCAGTCTGGTAGGTCTCTCTGCTGTCAGGGTTATACTGGTAGCAGCATTTGACAGCTAGGGCAGTGTAGTCGTCCCAGGACACAGGCTACTCAGAGTGAGTAGGGTGTTTTGAAATTCCCAGCCTATGCTGGATTAACTGACCCTAATCTGAGACCAGAATTACCATTTTATGAGATAGCAGTGTGGTGAGATTACAGCTCCTTCTCATCATAAATTCTAATTTACAGTGGACGAAGAAAACATCATCTGCTAAGGAGATGTAATATAAAATGCCCTGCTGCTGGCATGGACTGTGACACAAGTGCCACTGTGCAGAGGGAGCCATGGAAAAACTCATCTATGTGAGACAGAATCAGCAGCAGAGTTGCTTGTTTAGTGCAAACTGTAGAATTTAATTCAGGTGGTCTTTAGATTAATTCAGTGACTTACACTTGGTGAAGCCTCATCTTTCATAACGACTTGAACTGAAGATGGCAAGAGACGGAGGATAAAGAACCTCATGGGGTTTGTTCCAGACGTTAATCATCCTCGCTGCTGAGAGGTGTGTCATATTCGATGTGCCCAAATCCAACTTCCAGGCACTAGCACTTGTCACACTTCTGTGTTTTGTTCAATAGCCATTTGGTACATCATATTTTCTCCCCTTTAAGACACTCATCTCTTACCTGCTGGTTTAAAAAGATAACAATTTATCTTCTTTTTAACGAGCTAAACAGACAACCCTCTCAGTGTAACACTTTTTCTCACTTGGAAGGGAGCACTGAGGCTGTTCACTGCACTTTCAAACATATCTTGGCTTTTCAGAAAGCGGATACTAGCATCCAGCAAAACAACATTTTTTTTCTTTCTGGCTGTAGAATTTAGAGCACAGTCTGAGTTCTCTAGGCATGAAGGTTAACACTGCATAAATCAGGCCATACTTATCATATTAAGTTCATCCTGAACTTCTAGTATTGTATTGTTTCAATTGAGAGTACAAAACTTCACCAAATTAATTTTAAGAAGTGCATATTAAGTCAACATTCCTTCATATGCTCAGTAGCATTCTTTCTAGCCATATGTCTTTTTAACAAATGTAAAATATTTTAAGGAGGAATAATTCCTATCTGCAGTAATACAACTAATTTCAGTCCTTAAACCAAGCTTTTGATATCTGAAGGTGTAAAGAACCTTCTAAACACTCACAAATCTCTCTAAATGGAAACAAATATATATAGTGGGTACTTTTTTTCCTCCATGTCAAGCTTTTAGACCAAGAAATGATGTGTTAAGTTACATCAGGGATGGTGTAAAGTTCAGTCCCAATGATCTGATGAGTTGCTTGTGGAGAAAATGCTAAAACATCCTTAAGGAAAGCAGTGGTGGTTGTTAGCAGTGAATCACAGATTGCTTTCAAGAGCTCTGAAGACTGTGTGTATATATATGATAATTCTTCTATTGTTAAGGATTATAGGTGGTTCTATTACTGTTAAACACAATAGGAACATTACTGCAGGTCAGAGAGAACTATCGTTGTTAAAAATTCCTGTGACCCATAGCATTGCCCAGCAAACAGTTTGGGGGTTCTATATCAAAACAAGTTATAGCACATACACTTCAAGAAGGACAAAAATTATGCAGGGACATGAAATGTGCTTTCAGAAATATTTACAAAATGTTCCAAAGTCCTAGTTACTTGCATTTGTCCCTGGAAAGCAGATATACCAGTCTTACAGCCTGCAGCCTTTCAGCAAGGATCAGAAATTGAAACCGATGTAAAAGAAAATAATAATTTAATACTGTCATATACAAATAATGTCCAGAGTTGAAAGGCTTCCATCAGACTGAGCAAAGAAAAAAGAAAGTCTTCAGAAAATATTATTCCTTTTAAATATAATTATTTTCCTGAAGGAACATCAAGCAACTGCAACTGTCCACCCTTACTCTGGCATCTATACAGAAGCCTGCTGGATTAACTGTGCAGGGGATTTAAAAGGGTTATTCCAGGTTTCACACCGATGGTGTAGAAATAAAATTACACCACACTGAAACTGAATTAAGTAGTTAAGAACACAGCCTAATACATTAAAATCACCTTCTCACTATCAATTTAATGTTTTTCAAGCAAAGCCACCATGATCCTTAGCCATGGATTTGCTGTTGACTGTAGCACAACCAAAACTAAGGCTCATTTGTTGTTCAAGACTTTTTGCAAAGAGATTTGGCACAGTTAATGCACAGTGATAAAAGCAACACTGGACCTGTAACAGATACACAGAGAAGGGATGAGAGTAGAATAAAATTAAACATTGTCCATTTTAGAAGAAAGTCCCCCTTCCCACTCTACCATTTGAATTTTTTTTGTTGTTTTCCTCCTTCCTTTCTTCCTTCTTCCTTTCCTTTCTTTTCCTTGCTTTTCTTTGCCAAGCTTTGCCCATTCTAGAAGACAGTTGCATATTTGCTGAGTTCCTCTTTATGAAGAATACAACTCAGTGTATGCCAAGTTGTGCATATGCTTATGTATCTTTCCTGACTAGAGATATTTAGGTGAAGTCAGGTGAATTCTTAATTAGAATCTTTAAAGACTTCTCCAGCTGATAGCAAGGTGCTGCTAATAACAGAGGCTGCCTTTACTATGGGAAAGCCACCCCTTCTGCAGCTGCTCTGCTGTTAAAGAGAGGCTCTGACAGAGGGTACTTCAGGGCGAGATCCTCTCCTTGCTGTTCAAAAGCAACCCTTGGAAATTACTCTCTTCCTTAACTTTGGAGCAATGGTAGAAAATCCTTTCCTTATGACATGCCTCGAGTCTCATCACATGCCAGACCCCACACCCCATGTGTGGAAAGTCCCACACCAGCTCTGAAGCCGGGTATTTCAGTCACAATTTCTGCTGTTCATGGGGTGTCTGTCTCTGGCCCCATGGGGCTGGAGTAGCAGGACAGAGGGACAGGCGGTGTGCCTCAAGCTCACTACTGCCTCATCCCTGGAAGCTGGAGCATGCCTGCTCCCTCAGAATAAGGTCAGCCACAGCAAATATCCCTTTGGCAGCCCTTTCTGAGGAGAGAATGCTGGGTGAAAACTGAGGCTGATAAGTCCAATCACGTTTATCATACTGTGATTTGTTATAGGATAAGCACAGCACACACATATGTGAAAAATGAGGAAGGGGAGACGACACAGCTGCATGTTCCAGTCTCGGGTTGTGCGGGATGCTCCATCACACTTGATGCTTTCACATCTGTGCCCCAATCCACCCTGCTTTGGCACCCACCTTGTTCCTGCACTGAAATACCCAATGATGTGTTCCCGAGCAGATGCCTGTGCTGCTCCAGCAGGACAGAAGGAAACTTGCCTAGTGCAGAGGGTGATCCTGTCTGATAAAATTTGAATATCCAAGTAAGGTAAACAAGTTCTCTTGTGGGAATACTACTCTTCTCTGACATGTCCAACCGGTGAGTTTGACTACATTGTTGAAACTGTCATATCTCAGAATGGGGTGTAAACCTGCTGCGTAAGAAACTTCGGTGTCCACTGACTACTGAGTCTTTCCGGAGCTGGGGAAGGAGTCAGATCATGATCTCAGTCTGACTTTCTCTTTGACAGAGCTTTTCAAAACTATGAGCAAGTCTAATAGCTACTTATGAAAATTAGGGTATGAAAATTAATCATAATGTGCTTCACCTCTTTTCATCCAGCTATCAAAACTGGGAGTGAACTTAGAAACTCCCATTGTACAGAGAAGGAAGCAGATGCCGAGTGAATCAATGAAGCAGAAAGAGGAGGCAGGCTTCTGACTTCTCCTCCCTATCCACTCACCCGCTAGGTCTCCCATAAGTACCTGTCATATTGCTCTTGGCTGTCATTTGTGAGAGGTGTTAGAAAACACAGCTATTCTTAGCTGTCTCTGGGCAGAGCCCATGGACACCACCCTGAGCTGAATACCTGTCAAGTACCCTGGATACGTCCAGGGACCTAGGCAATTGCTGGTCCAAATAGTTTCCGTGCCTTAGGGGCTGCGAGGAAGGTGGAACGGAGGTGCAAGTGCCTTTCCCATACTCAGCAGCAGCCTCAGCATGCCGCCTGCCTGTCTGTCATCAGATTCTCCCCCAAAGGACTGCCCGAGGACCTCCCCACTCACAATCTGTTCCTGCAGTGCGCTACTCCCAGGTGAAGAGTTTTGTTACAGAGGGAGGTCAACGAAAGTGCGTTTGAATCTTAGCAGCAAAAGCTCCACTTGCAGCCTCCTCAGAACAACCACTCGAAAGCAGGACTCCACCACACTGTTGTGACTTACTCAGTAAAAGCTGTGTTACAATCAAAGAAAAAAACTCTAATTTTTAGGCCCCCAGCAGAGATGAGATCCTAGAAGTTCAGACTACGCCTGAGAGATCTTGCTGAAAAATCTCTGGTAGAGAAGTGAGCAGCAAAGTCCACAATGCCAACGTGGAAGCCAGAATAGATTGCAGAGCGAGAGTGTTAAGGGTTACTCAGATTATATACTTATGTATGTCAGCAGTGCTGGCAATTTTCCTTCCACGGTTTGCCTTGCTGAGTATCAGCTTAAATCCACTTTGTAGCTCCCTAAAAAATGAATGCATTTTCTTACAGAGCTTTAAAGAAAAACAACACAAACTCAATACAGATTGACTTGTCCTTTAGACAGGAGGAAATCAGCCAGTTATTTTGTTACTCAGTTCAACATAAATAATTCCTTTAGCAATATGCAATAGTACTCTGACTCTAGCTATTCTATAGGCAAAACCTTAGTCATATGTATGAGAGCAGGGAGAAGTAATTAGCAACAGAGAGGCAATTTTAACAATTTTGTGTTTGATTCTCATGGAGAATTTAATATGTCAGTCACATTTTCTAAACAAAGAATTTTTGGTAGTCCTGTGGAAAGTAGTATGTATACAGATAGACTCACTGGGTTGCTTTCACCCAAGCTTGTTTTGATTCAAAGAGGTAAATACTTTAGTAATTTTATGAGTTTTTTTTTTTAATTTAGACTTTTAGCTGGTAGAAGTCAGTGCTGTTTCAGTGATTCAGGTCTGAATTAAATTCAGCAAAGTCAAGGCAATGCACTGCAGTGAAGCTAAAGTGATTTACACTTGCTGAAAATCTAGTGAATTTTTTAAGCCTCTTTTGTAGTGATATAAATACAGTGCAAAGTCAGTGTGAAATCATGGATACATAAGAATTTTAATACTTGGCTGTAACACATATATATGTTGCTATGTAACTAAAAATGTATATGTGATTTACTCCCCAGTGTTTGTCACAGGTTTAATTTAAGGGAGTACAGCTGAGTGACCTGAAGTCCACTCATTTCTTATGAGTGCCTCTTCTGGTGCCACTGTGTCTGTAGATAAAGGTGGGTCCTTACACAATGCTTGTGTTCCCTTTGTATTGTGATGAGAGTTGTAGCTCAGTCAGGTTTGGAAACTCACATAGATATGACCATCAGCTCCAGGAGTTCTCCATTAGCCTAGGTTTCCCTCCATTCTGACCATGGTAACAGCGCTAGTCAGGGCCTGCTGTCTTACCCAACCCCTGGAGTATCAAATACCCCATCCCCAAGCCTTCTGGTGGAGTAAGAAGAAACATAAATATAAGGAATATAAATTTAAAAGTGAGGGACAGTGGGACAAGAATTAGTCAAGGTAAGAGATGTAAGGTAAAGCATATAGACCAAAGAGGCATAGGCAGAGATAGAGATGGCAAACTATGTCAGGGCAGCGACCAAAGAATTAAGAATAGTTTCTAAGCAATTCTAGGGAAAGTTTTCACCCAAATCCAAGTATCACAGCTTTGAAACTGTCTCTGACTTGTAGCACTGGTGCTAGTACAAGGGTACTTGTAGCACTAGTAGTTCTGCCAACAGCGTGATTTAGCTCTGCTTTTAAGGACAGACAAAGAATTAATTGGCATTTGTGTTTCTACTCCCTTCTAAGAGTTGCCACAACTATAATTTTTTATGCCTTGTTAATCACATTCACCAGCACAATGTTTATTTTTCTCTGTTTGCTCTGACTTCGGACAAAATGTGGCTTGCTATGGGATGCAAGGAGAGAATGATGTAAATGTCTACGTGGATTCATGTAACTAATATTTTCTACTGCTGGTGGTATTGCAAGATGGGAATATTCCCATGAACACGGCTCCCGGTGGAAATAACACAATGGAAGAAACTTTTACAGTATTTGCTATATATTTCAACCATTCTCTTCTATCAACAAGAGGGAGCTGTGAAGTCCAGATTTCCATTACGGAAGATCAGCGGAAGGAATGCAAATCTGCTATATACAATTCATTGCTTTATGTGAATCTCACTCCTGAATAGTTTTGAAATACTTTTCCCTTGCAAGGTGGAATTTCCAGTTGACAAACAGCTTGACTTGAAGCCCATTTGTGTGCTGGTAAAACATTGTATATTGATTCTTTTTGGGGAAAAAAATCACCATAGTGAAACTTGCCTTTAGAATAACCATGCTAAATGTCTCTGATGGGCAACTGCTTCGTGATGAATGTTTATCATAGTTCCTTTTAAGTAGTGACTTCTATTTTTATGCTGAACTTTCTCTATGCTGGTGACACAATGTTATCTCAAGACCTTTCAGCCTGATAAGACCACACCAGTTTCCTCAAAAATGTCTGTGGATTTTGTACATAAGTGGGTTATGGAGTCACTGTGGGAAGCAGAACACTATTTACATTACTTTTTAAAGCAGAATTCTTAAAAGTTGATGTTAGTTAGAGAGTTGACCTGAAAGTTTTTGGTAACTTACATAACTTGAAGATAGTCTTATACCAGATTTGTCTAAATACTTTGGACAGATTCTCTGGAAAGCAAAAGAAATCAGCTCAAAAAAGAAAAAGGAAAATGAATGTTCTAAAATCTCTGTGACCATCTACCTTAGGCAGAGAAAAGTCATAGCAGTAAAAAGTACCCCTACCAGCTTGTGACTGGTCATCTTGAATGGAGCAAAGGTCTGTTCAAGGGATGTGATGTCCAGCAGATCACCATCTGCCTTACCGGCTGCAGGCCTAGGTTTTACTTTGTACAAATCCAGAAGCCTGAAGAAGTTGCTATGTTCTCAGGCTTCAGCTATCTTCGGAAATTTATTATTCCTTTGTTTCCCTCTCTATTCTTCTATACTTTGAAATGCCGTGGTGTTATTATGTTCCTTAATCTGATGTGTGAAAACAGGCATATCGAATGCATGCATATGAGTATGTCGAGTCCATCTAGAGAAGGCTTTGCTGTTTGAATAATATTTGATAAAGTTAGTTTTTAGAGTTTATTGTATGTTTGAAAGTCTGAAAAGAATCAATTATCTACGATTTTTGGTAAATAAAGTTTTCAAACTTCTTATAAAATTGATAAACATCTCTGAGGGGAGAAGCAGGGAAATGCAGCAACTAGATTTTCAAGGTTGCCAGTATGATTTTCAAAAGCACAAAGAAGGCTGTCTGTTTAAGTACTCAACCATTCAGCAACATAATTCTAAGAAAGCTTTAATCATCATCCCTGAGCCAATCAAATTGTCAAGCAGTAGCTTTATTTCAGCACACAGAAGGTTAACTTTTTCAATCACAATTTTACGGGCTTTGGCAAAGTTCTCCAACTTTCTAAACAGAGGACATCCCTCTTCTTTTTAAAATGCATAAGGTAAGATCTGATTATTTTTTAAGTAATTTGACTAAATTTCTGTATAATAGTGAGGCTCATCTGACTGGCATGACAGTTGTAATTAATTCTAAATTATTATATTATATTAAATTATAATAATATTTAATTTTATCCTTTGTTTAAGTGCTTGAATTAATGAGTAGAGTAGGCACTGAGTTTCCTTTCTTGCAGTACTTGGGACCTATGAGGCTGTCAGTCAGTCAGCCTAAACACCTGACCGACTTTCCTGATCTCAATCCAGTTTCCTAGGACTTTCCCACCTACCGTGTTGTGCTGATTGAACTTAGCTGTCATTTTTAAGCCTGATTAAGAACAACAAAAAACTCTGATTTAAAATATTCAAATGTAAGACCTTCTGCATTAGGCTGAAGGTTGCTCAAAGCTCTCAGACTGAAACTGCACCTAAGATGTGGAGTGAGAAGACATGACAAACCCATCAGTGTTTGAAGACAGTGTCCAGGTGCCCATCCTTGTGTCCATTGACATGGCAATGAAATCACTGGGGACCAGTGTAGATGTATGAGGTTGGCTTAGCTGCTTACCTTGGTGTGATTCACAAAGTTTCTTGCTCACTGCCTCTGCTGTCCTGTTTGTGATGCTTGTGCAACAGTCCCTCTACTGCTGCCATGCACTAAGGGAAGTCTTGAGCAAATCAAAATACATCAGGCTTTGCTTTCCACTACTCGACTGGAAGTCACAGAAGCTCAGAGCTGATTGATGACCAGCACAGGGTCAGGTATAGTGGGCATGGGGAAGACACACATAGAGCATTATTTTCCATGGCATCATTCCCCAGAACAGTCCACCCTTAAAACAGTCTGAGGCCTGCTGTCCTTACTCTGCTGTGGTGATGGTGACAGCTGGCAGAGAGGTGGCAAGAAACAGAGGGTAAGAAAATCTCCCAGTGAGTTGTGAAATGAATATCAACAAAAGACCTCAATGAATCTTAACCTGAAGAAAGAGTTTGCAGATAAGTCTGGAGCTGCTGGATTAAATGGGAAAGACTCTGTCCAGACAGAGAGCCGTGCTGCAGACCACCTGTCCCCTAAAGCAAATGATCTTCCCCTTGCTTGCGCAGGCAGAGCCGTGTGTGAGCACAAGCACAGGTGTGTTGGGTGGCCTTAGCTCTCACAATGTCATGTAGTACAGGACTAGACAAGAAGAGCTTGATCCAACAGAGTTCAGGTGGCTAGAACTAGGGCATATACAACCTTGCATATCAACCAATTTTTAGGGACTTAGTTGCCTAGGGGGAGCAAGGAGAGTGGTCAATGACTCAGAATGGGACAGAATGAAGTAGTGGCCACCATCAGTGTGCTACTACTAAGTGTACCCATAGATAAACACTGGATGCAGCTGCCTTTGCATGTTCTTTCCAAAACATCACTGTCCTTGCTCCTTGTATCTAAACGTTGATGGAGAGTGCATCTCCTATGTGTATCATAAATTGGTGGCTAAGGAAACTGTGAGAAGACAGACGTTTTCACACAGCCAGGTACTTGCAAGCACAACAGCAATGCACTTCATTCTGCTTAAAGGAAAATTGCTCAGTACTTTTTCATTTGGCATGTTGTTATGTCAAAAACTTATAATTTGGGGCATGAGTATACAAGTATTCATTTGATTTTTTTTATTTGTGTTGCTAATTTCCTGGATGAAGACTAGTGCTTCTGGCCTGCTTTATGAATTCTGAATGCCATCTGTATTCCAAAATATCTAAACAAGAGCTGTTCATTAGATACACTAAGAAAGTGCTAGTATTTTACAGAAATTGTGACATGCATTTCACTGAAGTGACAGGCAGAGCACACTCCTGTTTTTTGGTCCCCATATGTCAGGTACTTTGAGCAATAAGGGGTGAAGTAGAAGGTTCCCAGAGGTTCCTTCCAGCTTCAACTGTTCTGTGATTCTGTAACTTGGTGATTATATGCATAAAACACTGGTTGAGGGAAATGCTGTTTTCTAGCCATGTTTGTTTTCAGCCATAACCTGTTTGTACAACTGGATTTTCTTCTGAATTGACATCAAAACAAGGATGCTGTTATAAAAAGGAAAATAGACAGGATACTCTCACAATTTCTGAAGAGAGTAGAACTGAGAGAAATCACAGCTGCCTCAGTTTCACCAAAAGGAGAAGTAAAAACCACAAGGGAAACCATCAAACCCAACTGTGTCACATCTTCCTGTATGTAATTTAATCTGATTACCTGTTGGAAGACAGCTGTCAAATAAAAACTTGCACAAACCATCTTTTGTTTATGATGGAGGTGTTTATCATCTGTCCTATTAAAAGCTTAAATTCTACCAATTTGATTTAAAAAAATAAAAAGTAATGATATTTTTCATTTAAAAGAAGATAAAAATGAAGATAAAGGAAGGGTAATTTACAGTCCTTTGTATCAGACTCGAACTTGGCCATTTGTCTTTTCTCTCCAGAGAATTTTACATCTCCTCTCAATTTTAAATAATAAGAATGATGAATCATATTTTCATCAATTTTAATTTGTCAGAAATTAGATTTTTCATCCAAAATTTGTATTGCCATATCTTCTGAGATCAGTTTAAAAGATGAGGTTTTGATTCCCTTCTGACTCTTTACATGCTGCTTGCAGAGGGATGACTGCCAAATTAATCAGCGATGCACTAGTGCCCACTGTTCCAGTGAGCTGCAGTGGTCCACAGCCAGCAGCCACTTGCTCCAGCCCCTCCACTGAAACCAGGGTGACCTGCCTGGCCTGAGCAGCCCATTGGGCACTGTGCCATCCTCTGCTCTTCTGGGAGTCCCCACATACCTGGTAGATGTGGGGATTGGTGCAAGGAGATTTTGCTCTTCTGCTGCCACTCACAACTCTGAGGTGACCTGCCCAGGCACCTCTTGCAGTTTTCCCTTCCACACACCCTTCATTTCAGCATTTCACCTATGCCATTTCTTCATTAGATGTAAATTTTCCAGCAAATGAACTGAAAATAGCACTGTTCTTTTTTGCTTCTTCTGACATGTGCTGGGCAGGAGAAATAGCTTCAATTTTTTCATCTAAGAGCACGGCCAAAGTGCTGCCTTGCAGCAGTGTGTTGACATGTGCAGTGCCACCACCAGACCAAAAGGTCTTGACTGTCTTGTTGGTCCCCCACATTTACTTGAGGTATTTGCTTTAGGCCTATGAACTGATATATTTCAGTTTATGCATGAGAAGTGAATCTTGATCTGGTCTATTTTCATCATGGGTCTAAAGGAGGAGTAAAATATGCATGGGCTCGAGCTAGGGACACCCCACATGCCATCTGCACCTTTGCCTCACTGCACAGGTCAGGGACTAAAGATTGGACCTTGCTGCTTCAGATAAGGACCTATGAACCTAAGGGAAGGTGGCTAGGATTGTGTACTTCTGGTTAAAACACGGTCTTCTCTGAAAGCTGCATCACAGTCACAGGGATGGTATAGATGAGGAAGCACTGTGCTGGGTTATGAATGCGACCAGGAGGAGGAACAGCTTAGACAGAAATCTGTCAGTCCTTTCAATGTGACATCTATATAGCACTTCTTCTTGACACATCTCTAAATGTCTCTAAGTGCTTCCCTGTCTTTGAATCCAGATCGTTGTCTGCTCTTTTTTTTCACACCTTGCTATCAACCTTCCAGTAAAGGAGGATCTGTGCTCTGATGATTTCCAAACACAAGACTATTTTTAAAGGTTGGAGAGCAGTAGAGCTTCTTCTAAGACATACAGGAGTGCAAGGCTTTGAGTTATTAAAATGAGCCTTTTTTTTTCCTGGTGGGCTTTTTTTGGTTTGTTTGTTTTTTTTCTTTCTGAGAATTCTGAGTGTCCCTAGTAGCTTTCCTTTGAGGTCTATAGTGTCACTGGGACTGGACGTGAGCCAAAGGGGGGTACTGGGGGCCAATTGCCTGCGCCCTTTCCTCCTGGCTGTGAAATAACACCCACACATTGCACTGCTGGGATGACAGCCACTGCCTGGGAAGGGGACACAGTGACTACCAAGGAGGTGTGGGAATGGGAAGGCAGGTGAGAAGGTGCACAAATCTTCCTGGTGCTGATCCATGAAATGCATATGGCTGTGGGTCACATTTGAACATGCTGTCCCCAGCATCCCTCTCTTGGGTTTCAGCTCTCAGTAGCTGTACCCTGCTGTGCAGGCATAACTCTTTCTGCATGCTGATGAGCAGTGCTGAAGACAGATGTGCCTGTCTCTGGGCTGCATTCTCTCTGGGCTCTTGTCAAGTACAGCAGGACATACTGGAAGCTCACGGCTCTCAATGCATGTCCACCAGCATAGGGCTGCCCACAGTCCCACTGGCTGTCACCTACTGAGGTTACATACATGCACCACTGCCATGTAGAAGCCTGTTCACTCAGACCAGCAAGAGGATCACTACCCAACAGACAAGAGGTTTGCTTGTCTGTAGTTTTTTTTCCACCAGGACTTGCACCCTTACACCAGCAGCCACAGTGCAGGTCAGCAAAGGGGTTGTCAAATCACCAGCACTCCAAAGCACAGGCACTCACTGTCTTATTCCTTGTACTGTAGGAAAGCCTGCTTTTGGCTCTTGCCTGTTCTCACTCTCATCTGGTTTCTCAGGTGCACCACGACTCACACATCTCCTGAGCAGCCCCTGCGGAAGGGCTCAGGACTGCATATTGTTCAGGTGTGGGCTCAGGTCCCTGTGGTCCCCTGGGCTGTGCTCATTGCCATCCCATCTATTTCTCCTGGGAGCTGCTGTGGGCATGAGTGGCAGGAGGTGAGGAGAGCCCCTCTCTCCCCCAGAATGGAGGACAAAGAGGGCAAAGACGGGCGGCAGTGAGAAGGGAGACTGTGGTAAAGTTTCACCAAGACCATGGTGTGGTGGGTTGACTGAGTTCCAGGTGCCCACCAAGCCACTCTATCACTCCCCTTCCCTGATAGACAGGCGAGAGAGAATAAGATGGAAAATGACTTGTAGGTTGGGATAAGGCAGTTTACTAAAGCAAAAGTGAAAGTTTGTGTGCGCAGAAGCAAAGAGGAGAATAGCAAGGATTATTCTCTACTTCCCATTAATGAGCAATGTCCAGCCACTTCCTGGGAAGCAGGGCTTCAGCACACTGAGTGGTGGCTCAGAAGGCAAACATTGTTAAATAACCAACGGCCCCCTTGCTTCCTCCTCCTTTCCTTAGCTTTTATATCTGAGCTAACGTCATAAAGCATGGAATATCCCTTTGGTTAATTTGGGTCAGCTGGCCTACTTGTGTCCCCTCCCAGGATTTTGCCCTCAACTGTGGGGGGAAGGAATGTTGAGGGACAGTGCTGGTGCTGCGCCAGCACTGCTCAGCAGTAGCCAAAACACTAGTATATTATCAACACCTTTCTAGCTACCAATGTAAATCACAGCACTGTGAGGGCTGCTATGGGGAAATGAACTCCATCTCAGCCAGACCCAATACACTTGGTGACAAACAGGTTTATGATGTAGGAGAGCAGGGTAGCAATAGGAGTAAAAGAAGAGACACTGGCAAATGGAGAAATGGGGGAATGGGGCTAAAGGAAGAGCAAAACGGACAAGAGAGGGAAAGGAAAAGCTGATTAGAAGGAAAATAGCAATAAATAGTATTGTGAAATAAGTAAATGTCAATAGCAATCTGCTCAGGGTACCGGGCAAAGGATGATGAACTTGCAATCAGTTAAAGGTGGTGAGCAAGCTGTGTATTAGATTCAGGCAGCCATCACACAATCAATCAATAGCAGTGCAGAATGGGAAGATAGGGAGTAATTCTAATAGCAGACAGATAACTCATAGGTTGCCTTCTAGGTGGGGTGCTCCTAGAAGGACCGTAAACCTGCATGTGTGTGGAAGTCATGGATGCACGAGCAAAGGCAGCATGCTGACAGAGTACTTCTGCACATCGAAGAGCTGTAAAACCAGAATAGCTGTCAGGCTTCTCATACAGATTCTCTGTCAGGTTTCAGATGTGCTTTGAATTTGTGCCACACCTTGTGGAAGACTACAGAGAGCTGTCAGTACAGTTTTCTCCCTCTAGAAGATATTGGCAGGTAAGAGACTGGAGCACTTAATGGCAAAAGGGTAGCTCTGATAAATAACTGGATTGTGGGTAGGATTTCAAGACTCCCCTCCAAACCACACATACCCCCCCACACCTCCCAATATATCTGCAGAGAATTGCAACTACCTTTTTTACTAATCTTGCCCAGAAAATAATATTCAGATTCTGCACATGAAATCAATGTAACTGACATGAGCCAAGAAAACACAACCCAGATGTCCCTGTAACTGCATCATTCCCCCACCTCTTCCCTAAAAGTGCTGACGTACATTCTCCAGGATTTTGTATCTAAGAGTCTCTTGTAGAACTTGGGGAGTACATAATTAGTCTGAGATGAAATATCTGCTGATCAAGATAAAATACAGGTCATCACCAATACAAAAAAAATTACAGAATTGTGTGCAGAATTTTTTTTTAGTTACAAATTTTACCCAGAGGGCCTGACCTGAGTGCCGATACACATCTTTGAAACAAGCATTGACATCCTATCCCATTTTAGCTAAAATCTGTAACTCCACTGGACTGCTGCCATGCTCCCAGAAGTGTTCTAGGTGGCATATGCATGTCTGCTGCACTATCTCTCAAAATGTGTCAAAAAGACACATATTTTGTAGAACATGCCAATAGCAACCCTACCTCCTATGCCATCCTGTCCTCCTCCCAGCCAGCATTTTCGTGCTCTGGGGTTTGCCTGCAGCCTTCACAAGCATGCTGGCCCAGAGGAGGCACTGAGCACAGCACACCCACCTCCTCCCACTCCTCTGAGCACCAAGCCTTGCCATATGCACCATGCCCAATAATGAATGAAGAAGGGATGGGATGTATCATGCAAGGAGGGGAAGAAAACTCAGTCAGATGAACAATTTAGCATATGAGCCATAACACATGGCAAACCTCTGCAGAAGGGAGCAGCAGTGCTCTTCTCGCAGTGTGGTTTCCTTGCAATGACCTATTCCAGCTCATCCAAATGATTGGGCGAGTGAGGGTTAGCTGGAGTTTTCTTGTGTGCCATTCACATTGCATGGCTCCTTTGCATCTTGTGCATGCTCACAGGAGCGCTTGTCTTTACTTTGTTGACTTCTAAAGTGCTGAGAAATGCTGCCTGAATACTGAGCTGTCTGTGGCAAAGAAGCTGTGCTGTCAGGCTCGAAGATGTGTTAATGCTCTTTTATCATGATGTCCTTGAAGCTGCACAAAACAGCTGCTGCTGAACAGCTTCTCAAGACCTCAGCTCACAGGAGTCACAGCACGTCTGCCTCACCACCTGCTCTGGCTGACTCTGGGTCAGCAGCGTGCTTTGGCATTTTACACTGAGCAACTTGATCGAATCAGAAAGCCTGGATCAATGCTGTGCAAGTCGACAGCATGGCTGCTGCTCACCACAAGGTGTGAGGTGTACCTGGCAGGAAAAATGCAGCCACCTTTTTGTTAGCCACTACACCACAGGGTTAAGTTCACCTGGAGGGACATTGGTCCCACGTTTTGTGGCAGACCTGGAAGCTCCCAGCACAGTCACTGTTCAGCATTCTAACAGAATGACCCTGGAGCTGTGAGAGCAAGGTAGAAAATGTGATCTTCCCCTCAATGTCCTCACAGGCTGCTGTAAACCTGATCCTCCCAAACACTAAATGTCATGGGAGAGCTATAGGGGGATCTTTAGTAATTTGTATTTCACACAGTTGTGTGTAATTAAAAACAAAACTAGCAGATCTTTTTTTTCCTGCTTCATGCAGCTGGTAGCAAACATTTTTCTTGCTTTTGGGGAAAGGTGAAAAACAATTTCTTCTTGAATCCATAGCTTTTTCTCTTGGTGGCTAGCACTTTGAATGTGTGTTCAAGGAGAAAGGTAGTGATGTTTTGTGTTCTGTTCCAGTATAGAGCTGTATGATGGTATATTGCTTATGAGTTATGCCTAAGGTGCAAGAAAATATTTGTGTGTCAGTAAAGCAGACTGCCATCCCAGTTACAGCTGCTTGGTAAATGACAGACTGCAAAAGCACGGAAGAAAAGAAGCAGGATGTGAGCCAAGAATTAGGGTCTCCTTTCCAGTTGCAAAGAAATAAACCAGAAAGGGGCAATCGGTGGCCCAACACAGTGAGTTGGAAGGCCAGAGCATGGCCTGGAGTAGAAAATATTGCCCTGCAGAGAGTTACCATTTTTTGGATTATACTTTCTGCCAGAGTCCCTCAGAACAGGGGAAGAAAGAAGGAAAAAGACATAATCTGTTTTCCCTATTAGAGCCTTGATACATCTCCGCAGACAGCATCGTCCTCCTTCTTGGCAGTCAGTTCTTTTTTCTCTCCCAATAAAAGAGCCTCTGGAGAGCAACTAAGATGAACAACTTCACTAGAGTAGCTTAGGACAGCACGTGCCGCCCTACATGGCCAGATTGAAATCTGAACTTCTGCCCCCTTCCATGTGCATGAGTTCATATTTTGGCAAGTCTGTAGAGTTTCTAAACAATTATATGTTTAGTTGACTGGTATGAAAGGGGAAGCCACTCCAGACGAGTAAATAAGATACAGAGATAAGTTTCTTGAGAAATTAAGGTCTCAATGAATACACAAATATACAAAGGATGTATAAATAAATTACATCTATTAATAGAATATGTGTACCATTATTCATACTAGCTTTTTTCTACAGTTACTGTTTTAAAAAAAAAATCATTCCATAAGCATATTTTCCTTGACTGTGTTCAAGATAGACCACACAGTTGTGTATTAGAATGTACAAGAAAAAGATGCTGCTTCCCTACAGTAAAAATAAACATTCCTGTATAGTGTATCTTTTTTTAATTTAATGCATTCAAAGAAGTTATTAGTTTCACTAATGATAAAAAAAGCAGTTTGTCCTGTTTTCCTCTTACTAGTAGCAAGGAGCAGCCTCAGTTCCCAATGTAGTTCAGCTTCTCTCACTGTCCTTGATGCCAGAACCCATGGTTAATGTGGGGGCAAACAGGAAGGGAGCAACCAAAAGAAGCTGCAACTGCTCTGTGCTTTTCAGCCACTCCATTAGGAAGCCCAACTCAGAGACACTCCTGTCTTTTTGTCTGGTTATTGAAATATAAACTGGAAAAAGAAAATAATCTCTGTGTGTTTAATGCCCTGCAGACGTGTATAGTTCTCACTGGTCTATTTTACAGGTGGATGGTGCCTTACTCACAGTGCCCCTCTTCAACAGGAGCCTCAGCCGTGAGGGCAGTAACGCTGAGGCACAAGAAGCTTCCCAGATCATTTTAAAGTGGACTGGACTGTGCAAGGGACAAGGTCAGCAGTGAGCACTTCTCAGGAGCTTAAAACAGATGATTTGCTCCAGGGCACACAAGAAATCAGTAGTAGAACTGACATTGAAACTTAGAGTACCAAACTCATATCCATCTTCCTACCTGATATTTTCCTGGCAAATAATAGTGCAATACAGCATTAATTGGAAGAAGATGGCTAGGGATTTTCAGAATACACTCTTCATTACTGTAATGTTTCATGGTTTGAGTTCCAGTTTGAGACAGAAGGTCTGATTTTCAGAAAAAATAAACTCACTTCCTGATAAACACACTCTTTAGATTCTCTTGAAGTGGATACTTCAAATGTGAGGCAGTCAAAATCACTAACTCGTTTTGCAAATCTTTCTGCCTTGTAAGATTTCAGCCATCATTTGCCTTAAAAAAAAAAAAAAGAAACAGAATTTCATTCATTTTAAGAAGCTTATGATGTCACATGTGAAATGTCAACAGATAGGAACTTAGACTAATCCCTAAAAGATGACCTACTTGAAGGTGTTTGACAGACCAGACGGTCTCTCTATACTGCACCAGTGAATGACATTTTTATGAAGCCAGATTTTAAATGCATCAGATTTTGTGCTAACCAGCTGATTTACTGTTGGATCAGACTTTGATTTCCTAGTCTATCGTTTAAGACAGAGACTGTTAAAGACACAATAGTCTCCATAAACTGCCAACAGACCTGAAGCTTTCACATTCCTTTCATTCATTTTATCTGATCTGTTCTTTTTTATTACCATAGATAAGAAGTTAGAATATTCTTATAATTGCTTTTCTTTCCAGGGAGGTCTAAATCTCTCCACATAGAGGGCTTGCTTTTCCTACAATCAAGGAAGTGTTAGCCACAGACTCTGATGGGAGCAGAAGTATAACCTTAGCAGATACAGATCAAAATTACAATACAATAGCATGTGGATAATTTTAGGGAGACATAGAATTCCACCCAACCTAGACCTTTCAAATAATCAGGGAGGTTTTTTTCTCCCAGCAGAGGTATTTTTCCATGTGGCACTTAACACAAGAGAATGGAGATTAGTTCAAGATAATAAAGATGTTGGCTGAGCAAAATTCAGCCCTGCCCAGAAGGCCACCCCAAGGTCTTAAATGATCTATAAGCTTTGTGCTGACCCCTGACTGTCTTTGCAAATAAAATGGACAGGCTTGCCTGCACTGAGGCTGGGAAAGGGCAGGAGCCAAGTGTGGTTGTACAGGCTGTTGATTTTATGCTCTTTTCTCCTTGATTTCCTTGTTTCATAGTGCTTTTGGGCTTAATGTTAATGTCTCCTGGATGTGCCTGTAAGAGGTCTGCCAAGTAAGAGATATTTGGTCAGGAATGATTGCAGAGATCCCCTGGAGGTGCAGGGAGAGGGGCTTTGACATCCGCCATTGCAACCTGTGAGTAGCCAGTTCCAGGACCTGCCACTGATGGTTTAATTAAACTGGAAAAGGTTGGTGAAGAAAATAACGGAGACAGCACTGCAGAATTGGGAGCTTCCGAAAGGCAAGATCATTTTGGGAATGTTTATGTGACAATGCTATATGTCTACCATATTTTACAGCATAAAAAACCCCCCACCAAACAATCACAATAAAGAGGATCCAGTAAATAAAACATAATTAATATGTGCTAAACAGGTATATTGACAGTGACTATTATAGAGACCAACTTTATATTCAGGGACAGTTCCCAAACTTTAGTGAGAAGCTGGGGATGTACACAAATCTTGCAACACAGAGTCAGATTTATGGAAGTTTAATTCCTTGCCTGTGTCTCTTGACTTCAATCAAAACTGAAAAGCAAGTGAGAATGGATGCAATCTCTTCTTAAAATGCAGAAGGAGTACAGAAAAACAAGGCCTTCTGGAATGTTACTAGCTGTTCTCCACCTCCACAAAGGGAGAATGCTTTTTATTACACATCACTACTACATTTTTCAATAAAAGTAAAGCCTGGCACTTTTGTGAATGGTATGTATATTTTATTGATCTTATCCACCCACAGTGGATCTGACAAAAATAACTTTTTAACCCAAAAAAATATTAAAAGAAAAAAAGTAAAACTGAAACACCAGATAAGAAATTGTCAAGAAAATTGGAACTTATGTGCTTATCACATTAAATGAAATTATGCTGGGTCTTTACTATAATAAGCAATTATCAAGGTGATCTTACCTGCACTTATTTGGATTTTGTCCATATTTTACAGACAGCATATTAATATTTTACAGGCAGTTTTCTGCATACAAAGGAAAAAAGCAAATGGGGGCCAGTGGGATAGAAAATCTTGTAAGCTTGTAATAATGGAATGCTCAACAAAGCCTGCAGTGGACACAAAGTCTGGATGAGAAAACAAAGCAGCCTATTTATTATAGCACTACAATTATCCAGACTGCAGTATCAATTTTAGACAGGCTGGCTGGTTATTTTCCTTAGGTCTTCCCATAATCCTCAGTTTGACTTTCTGTGGTATGAACTGAATATTTGAATGAACCAGGGAAAACCAGCTCCACTGCCTGTGATGATCTGTGTTCTGGGGGACCATCACCTGTGGCACACTCTTAGTATTGCAGGCACAGTCAAGGAGAGGGCATGGATTCTTTTCCCTCTTTTAAAATCGTGGTGTAATTCCTGGAGGAGGAACTCATTATGACCTTGTGTGAACTGGAATTTTACTGACAACTCACTTATTTTGAGAACAACGGAGAAAGCATGTGCTGGCAATTTTGCTTGACTGCAGA
The DNA here is from genome assembly GCA_013400415.1 of Scytalopus superciliaris. NCBI lineage: Eukaryota > Metazoa > Chordata > Aves > Passeriformes > Rhinocryptidae > Scytalopus > Scytalopus superciliaris. The sequence continues at coordinate 447,232 of VXBX01004427.1, forward strand.
ATTGTGCTCACCTTTGAGTCTTCTTCAGAAGATATGCCTTTTGGGTGTTTTGTTTTTTTTTTTTTATTTGCCAATACTACCTAATGGCTAACAAATATATAAAAATTCAGGTATGGACAGTGAAATGCTATTTTTTTTTACTCCTTTTACTAACAAAAGTCTTACAAAAGATAGGAAGCAAATACAAATTTTAATTGCACTCTTTGAGATAAATTGCTATGCAAACTTGGCTTTGTTATATTTTACATTTCTACTGTAATTGCTAAGGCTTTAGATACTCTCATATACTGATTACTTAACATTATGTGTGTGTGTGTGTGTGTACATATATATATATATATGTACACACACACATAGAGCACAGATATGTGCATGTGTATTTATACACAAGAGTAAAGGCACAGGACAGTGTCAGTGTGATGTACTCTCCCTCAGAATATTTATTAACTTTGTAAGTTGTTAAATGAAGACAAAAAATGCATGCTGTAAGAAAGGATGTGAAGTGACTCAGACTTTGTGTTGTACTGAAGTTTGGGTATTCAGCTTAGGGGGAAAAAAACCCCAAACTTGTTTTTTGGTGAAGAGGCTATTTTCCAAAATCCTTGCATGAACTGGGAACTCGTTAAATTAAACCTTCCTCTCAGCTTTCCCAATGTCTGAAACCTAGGTCAGGACAGAATGAAAACTGAAAGTCATTACTCTTTGGGGTGGAGCCAAGATGGGAGATGTTACTCACATCTTTACTTGCAGCAAACTGCATGAATTATGGCTGAGAGCAAGCCCTTGGGGACTTTCTGCAGTTTTAATTCTCTCAGCCCCTGTCCTCTCTGAACAGACACTATTTGCAGAGCCGTGCTGCAAAATTTGTAAGTGATGACATTTTGTAGGCAGAAGAAAGGATGCTAAAATATAAACTTTAAAAAAAAAGTATGCTTATATATAGAAACACACATAATATATAAATAATATGTATTTATGTATTTATTTACATAAATAAAGGTGACTTCAAAACCAAACTTTGCATGGAAACACGATAAACATTCTAGGGGATAGTCATAGTGCAGTTGAGCTGGCAACAATATCATCTTCTGAAATAAGTGTTTCTTATGTAGTAATGGGGAATCTTTTCTAAAAGTCTCCACGAATTTCAGAATTAATTCTTGGACAGATGGATATGGAAGAAAAGTAGAGGAAATAATTTGCAAAATAAAGTGGCTATAACTTGTTTTATTGACCTGCTCTGCTGTTTGAGTCCAGCAGCCTCTTTAGTGCTTGCTCCAAGATAAATAGCCTAAATGTTATAGAGTAGTAGGAGCCACTCTACAGTTAAAATTAGGTTTTAGGCCGATTTTCCACTTAAAACTTCTCAAAAAAGAAAAAAAATCATTCCCATTAAAAATCCCAGTTGACACATCCCATCCCAAGGAGTGATCTTGAAAGACACCAAACAGAAATCCACCTATGGCATTCTATTTGACATGTTCCTTTTCCACATTTTAAACCCTAAGGTTCTTGGCATATAATTTCTTGGGAATTGTTTGTTCTGCAGGACACCATTTTTCATTCACTTGGCTGAGATACACATTTTACAGTTGTCAGAAAAAATGGAGATTATTACAAAGACGTGGTGTGTTAACACCTGCCTAGCTTGAATGTACCAAGGTAGGCAGGGTAAGGATTATCTAAGGGCTGATCTTTGATAGTGAAGGTACAAGGTAGCTGGAGATGAGCTATGCTGGAGAAAGCTCTGAGGAGAAATAGATACGTATTTAGCAAAAACTCATATGAGGTATGTGGACTAACTCCTACCTTGCAAAATGGCAAACACCAGCCTTTTAGGTATAGATGCCCTGCTGATTTTGATTTAGACAGCAGATTAAACAGGGTTACCTAACTGGGTGCTGACAAGCTGTCCCTGTTCTTCCTTTTTTTCTAGTTTTGTCAATTTAATGTCCTCATTCCCTGAATGGAATAATCACTTGGATTTCTGAAACTTGGTTTTCTGAAGGGTAGCTTGGTTTTGTTATTAAATACCACACTACAAAGTTTGCTTATTGGTTTGGGGGTTTTTGGCTAGCTGAGTTGGGTTTTTTTCAGTAGTTTTCCAAGGGCATGCTTCTAGTCCATCTGTTTTAGTTAATGCTGTGAAAATTCTTGATAAGTCCATGTCAGGTGTGCCAGTTGATTTTCTGCTCCTGAAACTTTCTGCAGCTGGGAAACCAACAGCCTTACAGCAGCAGCCTGGCTCCATCTTTTGTGTAAGTCTGCAATGAGTGGAGTCAAATGGAAGGGCGATGATCAATGGAAGGTTCATAGCAAAGCAAAGATAACCTAAATTTTTGAGGATAAACAAACAAGGAAAGAATACCCAGAAATATAAGAATGAATGTCATTGTGAAATTCCACAAAGACTGATTTATTCTAGACTAAATTGGAAAACCCTGCATGTTTCTGTATAGCTCAGAGGTTCTTGAGTTCTGCCAGACTTGGGGCTACGTGCAAGGCTGAAGATTGCTTGAGAGACAATAAATGAAGCTAGACTCCCTAACAGGATAAAGGTAATGAAAAATGTCTCAAATTGAAATTAATTAATTTCCTTGCTTCAGGAAGAGAAAAGCAGCGACATTGAATCAGACCAGAGATCTCCACAACCTGTTCCATTGCCTTAGACAAGAGTCAGTGGCAGGTGTCTAGGGACATGCTTACAGTGATTTTTTTTTGATAAATAACTGTCCAGCTTCCCATGATTTCTGTCTCTGGGCTTTCATAAGGAAGAGAAGGTGCATTTGTATTTAATAGTCTTCAGTGGAAAGTGCATGGAAGAAAAATCACTTCCTAAGTCTTCTTTCCCCCATCAAGGTATGCCTTTATCCAAAGAGCTGGACATGAGCTTTTGTTGCAAACTTTTGTTCTCACAGTGGCTGAAACATTTGCAGTTTTTGGCAAGGGCCATTTACTTACCAGTGATTCAGCGTCAGTAATCAGCACAATGGTGAAACTGTACTGTGGCAGGTCAGGGATGAATTTGCAAATTCTACCAGCACCTCCCTTCCTTGTCCATTTTCTTCCCTTTTAATGAGGTGGGAGGAATGATGTGAAGCTTTCTTCTGACATTTAAATACATGATCTGATGAGTTATTTCTGAAAAACACCCAAAATAAAAAGACTGGTGAAAAGATGTTTAGTTCTTCCTACTAATCAGCTGTAGCAACTTAACTTTTTTTTACTATTAAACTCCCTACTCTTAGCATTTAGATTAATTATGTATTTCACAGTTAACATTTATATTACTGAGTTCTGCTTATGTTTTGGATTTTTTGGAGTGTGGAGTGTCGGATCTTTGCTTCTAAGGCAGAAGCGGACTTGGGTTCAATGATAATGTGGTCAAAATCAGTTACTCTGAGTTGCCTCTGGTTGATGCTTCTGTTAAGTTCAAAGAATTTTGGGTGCCTGGCAGCTGTTTGGTGTCAAAAACATGACAGTCACAGGACATTAGTCCATTTATCAGTCTAAAGAGACTCTACTGATTCAGGAGTGCTCATGTTTGATAACATTTTCTTAGCAGATCTGCAAGGCTTTTTGTGTGGCTCCATTGCTCTGTCTACACCTTCAGAGACAGAATCCAACTTCCACACATCCAGCCTGGACCCTAACTGAACCCAAGTACAGCTACTGGCATGGACATATCAGGACATCAGTCTATGCAATTGGCCGTCTCTTGAAGCCTATGGAGTAGTACAATCTGTCATACCATCCCACAAAATTATTTCAGCACCTTGTATAAGCCCTTTTGGTTTAAGTCGCTCAGATGGCCCTATGAAAAGCTAACAGGAATGATGTGTGCTAGTGTTTTGCTTCTCTTGGGACAAAGGAGTTGGACTGCATTACAGGCTGGAACATAGACATAGTCCTTGAATACGACAAAGATGCTTTGTGGGAGCATCTCTTACCCTGTTTGGAGGCAGTTGACCTCTTGTGGGAAGAAGAGGGAGGCAAGAGCATGAAAGATGACCAACAGTGAACTGTCTCCATTTACCTCACTGCTTGCCATAACAGGAGCACACAGGCTGGTTTTGCATGTGCTAGCCAGGCAAGAGTTGTGGAAACCAAGGTGTTGTACAGCTTGCCAGGCCAGGAGACCAAACCTGCAATTGTCGTCTTGAGGTGATCCACAAGGTCTTGATGCGGAACAGAGAAGGACAGCGAGAGGCACAGGGTAAGCATCAGCCTCTTCCAAAGGGTCCCAACCCTGGAGACAGCCGTATAAGCTAGCCCAGGCACACTGTCCATCTGTACTCATCCCCTGCAGACAGTGTGAGCAGAGACTCTTCTGGGCAACTTCTATCACATCTATCAGCTCCAAAATTATCTTACTGGTTGTCCAATTTCTGCACCCAAGCAGAGTGGCAGTGTGTGGTGGATAGCTCTTTCCTTAATACTTATGCTATATTCACCAACAGACAAAGGATCAGGAAATTTAACTTAACGGTATCTAGGTGAATCAGCTCTGCCAAGTGTAAGGATGCAGTTAGGTGTGGATTAATCCTGCTGTTTAATGAGATTTGGAAATATTTTGCTGACAATAGTCCTTCTGAGCTTCTCCTGAACACCTTTTGCAGGACTGCACGGGAAACACATGTGACCTGTCCTTGAAACAGGAAGGCTGGTCCCTTGGGGTGCCACGACCAAGCAATCCCTTGATGCAACTGGACAACACTCTTCAGTCACATGAGGGCAACTGAAAAAGGGGGTAAACACAACGCCAGGGCTGCCAGGTCATGATTGTGGTGCAAGCTGGCACAGACTCCCTAAAGTACACAATTACTAACCTGATAGAAATGCAGCTGAAGGCTTGTTTCTGATCTGGATTAGACTTGTACTGCCAGATGATCTGGTTAGATACAGAACTGGTATTAATGAATGTTGAGTCACAGACTGTGAACGATACCTGGGTCAAGCCCACTCCAAGCCCACAAATTACTGCTGCTGCTGAATGTACTCAGTGAACCAAAGTGATGAGATAGAAAATATTTTTATTATTTATACTGTCTCAGGCAAGACAGGGGATGCTAAGGCTAAGGAATATAAGAACAGTTAGAGTGGCAATTAGAGCTAATATTAGTCAGACTGACCTGCCTTGATATTAAATGCATTGGAGAATTCACTCTGCCATTGTAAAGTGTGCTTTTCTGCATAAGTCTGATTAAAAGAGGACAAGTTTCATGCAAATGCTATTAGAAATGTGTAAGGATATCTCAGCAGGTCCAGTCTGATCCTGGTAGCAGCAGAACCAGTGTGTAGGTAGAACATAACCACTGCCTTCAGGGAGCAGCAAAGAGGGAAGAAAACAAAGTCTGTATTATAAGGAAGTGGGCTGCTATATAAACTAACAGGAAAAGGTAGCTAATGTTACTTCATGGCAGGTAAGTGTGAGACAGGCCGTACTCGACTCATCCAAACTGGTGAAAGGATCCAAAGAAATAGTGAAGGGCAAGATCCCCTTCCACCTTCCAGATTTCTTAAGATGTGCGCTCTTCTCTTTCACACAATCTCACCCCTAAGTTCTACAAATCTGCTTCCTACTGCAAAGCCATATAAGTGACCGATTATGTGCTTGTGCATTCCTGCAAGTTAGCACATGGGCCTGGCAGCTTCTGTGCCTCTGGGAAAGCAATTTGCCTTACTATCACCAAGACCACTGCTAAAGTAAAGAGCGTGGTTCTTCTTAGGATGTCCTATGGGTCAAGTGTGTGGTGTAAGTCAGTAATGAGAGTGAAGAATGGTGCAGGGATTTAAACAGCTCTCAGATTCTGCATTCCTCTTTTGCAGCTGAGCACCCAGTCTAGTGGGGTATTTGGCAAGTGGTGCCATTCCTGTGGCAGCTTGTTTATCATAACATTTGAATTCAGCTGGCTCAGTGTGGTGCATATGTTTGCTGTTAAACTCAGTTGGTACAAAATGCTCATTATAATTGATGTGCTGGGTGTTAGGACACAGGAAGCAACAAACTGGTCCAGACTCAGAGGGTGTTTAGATGTGTATAAAGAGAAGCAGAGCAAACCACTAAAAATGAAATTTACTTACAGAATCAAATTCAAACCACTTTTTCTCTGGTAGTTAATTTTTTCACCAACTCACACTGAAAAATGCATGAGGGTTTGAAACATCCATTATTGTACAAAAAATAAAGAGTTAAAGCTTGTGCTGAAAACAGAACATCATGCTACTGCCATAGCCATACACCTGGAGAGGTTATAGTGTAGATAGAATGTGTATGTTTTAAATACAGCAAACCTCCTGTGTGGCACACATACTCCTTGTCTGCACTAACAACCTTGATACAGATGTCTTGGCAAGCCCTCCTTCTTCCTACAACTCTTCAGTATTTTTACAAATGAAAAAGAGGCTGCCAGCAGGGAATGTCGCAGCATGTAGAGAATTAATTGTAAGTGATAATAATCCAGCAGACCTATACTGAGATTAAAATGTCTCACAGAATCTGTTTTGTCCTTGAAAAGTGGATACTGCCTTTTTGGTACAATCTGACTTAGGGACACACAGTAAAAAGCTCTCTTGCAAGTCCTAAAATGAAACAAACTATATCAGCAAAAGCACTTTCCCACTAGCAAAGAGCCACAGGGCATCAGCTAACATTGCTGCAGCAGTTTGCTCTGCAGACTTTCTACACTACTGTCAAAACTCAAAGATGAACCAGGTCCCATAAGTTTCTGAAGGTTTTCCACAAGTGAAATTATGGCTTTCCAGTCTTTTGGCTAGCTGTATTATGAGTTTAGCACAGTAGGTTAGAGCATGGTGCTAAGAGTGTCATACTTATGGATTCAATCTTTGCATGGCTATTCACTTAAGAGTTGGACTCAATGATCATTATGGGTCCTTTCCAACTCAGAATATTCTGTGGTTTTGAGTTTTGGCAGGGTGTATGGTCTAATCAAAGACAATGATCTTGATGGCCCATGTATTGAATCTAAATCCATAACAATCCCTTCATCACCTTTCCAGCAGTTTGGGAGACTATAGATAGTGACAGTCTCCTGCAAAATGCTTTGTGCACAGATGTTGCACACAGGTGCAGTCACAGTGGCAAGGTGGGTACCAGACAGCAGCACAGCCTTTTCGGCACTGCCTACCACAACTACCATCTTGTACAAGACCTATTCGTGGCACAGCAGGACTGCACCCTCACGATCACTGCTGCTAAGCCCTGTCCTGGATGCTGCACAGTGGCAGAGCAAGGGAAACCATAGAGCTACTGTCCCTGAGCAGTTGGCCCAAGGCCAGGGCAAACGGCTGGGAGATGCCAGCACTGATCCCTGAGCTGCTGCTGACGTGACCTCACTGTGTATCCCTCTTGTTTTCTCTGAGGCAGGATATGATTTGACCTTCCCACAGCCACAGAAGGGTGCTGGGGATTGTAGCTGAAAACCAGCTTTGAAATGGTGATTTCCAGCTTCTGTTATCCTCAGCACTATGGGAATGCCAACAGGGATGAACTTGAGGTGCAGAGGGGTAGCAGACCCTCCAGACACACAACATACCCTGAAGGCGTCCACTGCCCTTGGCAGGTGGGGTTTCACCTGCAGCCTGAAGCAGCTGTGAGGAGGGATCAGCCACTTTGCCAAGATGAGTCTACTGAGCTTCACTGCTCCTACATCTCTCAGGCACTCCTTCAGCAAAGCATTAATCTTACAGTTAATGCAAGCAGCTACCCATTGTCACACCAGGGTTATGCATGTGTTTATGGTTCTTGGTGAATGGGAGTCTTAATGTATTCTGGGGAAAACTTTAAGAAAACTGGCTTGAAGGCTTGAAAAAATCATTACTGTATTTGCCCAGACTGAAAATACAAAGTGTTTACCTCTTACTTTTTTTTTTTTTCCCCCAGGTAATTAACAGATCCTACTACATGATAATTAACACCTGAGCTGTCAAATCTAACACTGGCCATTTCCCCCATTAAGCACTGTAACAGCAGATGGAGTTTAGAATAGATATGTTTATTAGATTTGGGATGAAACAGTATTTTTAGAGGAAGTATCTGGTATACTGGTTGGGGGTGGTGATGAAACAGTGCTTAATAGTCCTGTTATCTTGCTCACTCATCGCACAACAATCCAGCAGCAATTATCTAGTATCTTATGGGAAGCTGTATGAGCTGCCTAACTTGATGAGCAAGTCTCTCAGCACCCATAGGGATGACAACAGGCTGAGAGCTACAAGGCCTGCTGGGATGTTGTCTGTCCTGTCCCAGCCAAGAGAGCAGCAGCATCCCCAGAGGGCAGCCAGGATGGGCTCTCCTTGTGAGGGATCCTGCCCACACTGATAAGCCATTTATCTTTCAGAGGCTGGGAAACACACTGAAAAACCCAGTCTCTCAGACTCATGAAGAGAGCATGACCTTTTCTGAACGTATTATCCTTTATCTTCTGCTCCTCACTTCCAGTTTTATCCATTCCTCACATATTCAACCTACATTTACCATTTACTTTCTATATCTTCATACCCACTGGAGGCATTGCAGAAGGAATGAACAAAGACAAGTTTATTCTCTCTGGCTGAGGTTCATGCTCAGGCTGAGGTGCCACAGGCATGAGCAACCAGAAAAAAATTCTAAAATCTAGATAACTGCTCAGTTGCATGACATAACACTCCCATTTTACAAAAGACAGGAGACACACCTAGAAGAGCTAGTTTGGAAATAACAATAATAAAACATGTGCCCCATCCACCCTGTTTGAAGGGCAAAGACAGATTGAATGCTTAGGAAAAAAGTGGTTCTCAAACCCAGTTACTACTGTTGTTTTCCCAAAAGAGTCAACAGCAAAAGATCCACAAGGCTGTGGCAGTCCTCAGGCCACTGAAGGAGCTTGAGAATGGTGACAGAGGAAGACTTCAGACTAGCAGAAATCTTGACTTTAACCCCGATGTTTGGACTACAGTGTTCAGTGTTGTTGAGATTCAAATTCTTCAGCCAATGATGCAAATAGTGGTTACCTTCAAAGATGAGATCAAGGGATGGCTCAGATTTTGAACAGAGCTTCACTAGGGGATATGCTGGTTTCCCCTAGAGCAAGAGGTCTTTGTTGTCAAGTACTGGAATTTGGCATCTGCCTGTACAAACTTTGTTTCTAGTGTAAATCTAATTGTCAGCTTTCCCCACATTAGCCCTCTTATTTAGAATGGCAACATGCACTTCCTCATAAGCATCTTGGTTTTGCTCACCCATTACTCTCTGGGGTAAAATGTGTCCTCCAGCTGAGTATGGAAATTTGCAGCTGGCATGGCAGGTCTGCAGTATAAGTTTATAAGACCTTCATTCACTGCTTTCTGAGTTGCTAGAAAAAGGAACATATAAACCACACTTTTCTTTTATCAGGGGATTTGGATTTTCTTGTAAGGTTAGTTGGTGAGTTGTTGGACTTGGAAGCCCCACTCATGCCAAGGATTCTGTGGGGAAAGAAGCTGGCTGTGAGTCTTACAGAATCTTAGGGGTCCAGCTCTACTGGGGCAGTTACAGGGCTTAATTTAGTCCAGTTGTTACTGAGCAGCAGGCCAGCTGTTTTGTTAGTGAATACAACTATACAAGGACTTCTGCAGGCAAAGCCTCCCTGTAAAGCATGCTGGTGGTGTCAGAAAGGCCTCCCTGGAAAGAAGAATGAGTTTGGAAAACATTATTTAAAACCCTGGAGTTATGAGGAATTACCAAACATGTTTCTTACCGACAGAATGGGACCCGTAACTAAATTCTGCTTTCGGTGGCTTTCTGCTGCCTCACGCCATTATGCAAGTATGTGATTGCATGCCACCACCAAGGCTGTGCAGTTGCATCCCTCTTAAATTGCCAAAGAGCTCAATTAGCTAACCCCATCATCATACACCTAGCACTGCTTGTTCTGCTTTTCCCTTTGCTTTTCAACTAAAAGGGTGGAGGAAACTAAGTAAGCACTTTGCTTATTAGTAGTTACCATCTCCAGTTTGCAGATCTCAGGAAATGAGGTTGCTTAGTGATAACTGGCAACACAAGCTGTGCCATTGCCCAGAGTCCCTTGTGGTGCCCTGCACATGCTGTGGGCTGAATGTGGTGAACAGCATGTGTAGTGTGTCAGCTGTGCTTGTAATTTAGCCAGTCTATTCACCAGTGACCCCTATATCTCCAGGCAGGGAATCCTGGGTGGAAATGGAGGTGCAAAACACATGTGCAGAGCCTGTTAGGTATTTCAGACCTCTAGCACTTATCCCACAGAAATATATAATAAATCTGAAGAGTTTGGAACAAATTGAGCCTATATTGTGTGTGCTGTACAGCTAAGTGTGGTAAATCAGAGGTGTCCACTACACGTAGCACTTGCTTAGGATGTGGATGTCACTTGGGCAGCATGGACACAGATGGTCTCCCTTGTGCATAGTTTTGTGTGTGTGTGTGTGTACAGTGACTTTGAAGTCAATGTGAAGCTGTCTGATGAGACAAAATTTATTTCACATCTGAAAAATCTGGAAGAAGTCTGAATTCCTTTTTAGTTTCCTCATTTGGACAAAACTTGTATGCTGAAAAAGAAGGAAAGCTCACATAACCCCAGACTTACTGGACCCTAAATTCAAAGTATTTAACTCTCCTGAAAATGCTTTTATTGGTGGGAAGACATTTGAGTACTTGACCATGGAAAAGAGAGCATTGTATTTGCTGAAGCTAGTAAAACAATATTGTGCAGGCTACAGGTGCCTCTCACACACCTGTGCTGCTCTGCTCAAATTAAGTTGCTGGTGATGGACGTGTAATTGTGTTTGCAGATGTGTATCTGACAGAATCTTGAAAGTGTTTGCTCAAGAACAAAAGGAACAGCACCCAGCCCCTCCCCTTTGGCTGACATGGCTCTGCAGGGAGAACTTGAGAGAGCCAGGGCTTCAGACCTGTCTCAGCCCTGACAGTGATGGAGATGGCTGCATTACCTGCTTCATGTTCAGCGACCTTGCAGGGCTAGCAGGGGAAATTTTAAGAGGTGGGTTTTGACCTGCCAAGTGACAGGGTTGATGTGGGAACTTGGGGCAGATGGTGAGCACCAGCCTTGCCATTCCCCAGGGGCGAAGGTGGCCACAGCTGACCTTCCCTCCTGCCCAAGGCCCAAATCCCAGATCCTGCTGCTCCCTTCCCACACCCAGCCCACTTTGCTCGCCCCTCTCTTCCTCCAGCTTCTCCTCCTCCTCCCGGCCTGACTGGCTCCTCAGTGCCCTCTGCTACCCGTGTTTCTCTTGGCAATTTCTCGAGTGCAGGTTGGTGGCTTCAGGCAGCCCGAGCAGGGCTTCCTGGAGGGAGGGAGAGAGTAGCCCAGGGCTACAGAAGGATAATCTACTGTGCCTACAAAATGAATCTGTCATGTCAATGCCATTATTAAACAATGCCCCTGTTCTTCTCATCACTGTGTTCATCAAGCTACACTATGGAATCATACAACTCATGGAGTGCCTCATCTATACCAGGTCCTTCCTGCAGGCCCTCTTCCTGTTTTTTATTTTTCCCTATGGAATAGATCAGAAATATTCTTAATTTGTGAGCTGTTAGTAGTCAGTAATCCCATCAATATATTTTTCAAGGACACAAGTATATAGCAGATTCTGGGCATGTCTGCAAAATCCAATTGTTTTTAGTCGAGAAACAATCATTTTTTGATTGCTATGCTCCCTCTACACTAGATAATCATTCTCAACTTATTGTATTTTATTCTACTGCTGTGTAGTGATTTACAGCAGAGGAAAACCTACTTAGTGAAATATCCACCATCACTGATGAATTTTGCATTACACACATGATTAAATGTTATTTAATTTTTTAATGATGTCCATAAGTGTATATGAGTGTTCTCCAGGGAATATAAATTTCCATGCAGCAACACTGAGCAATAAGCTACTCAGAAAACTGATGTGCTAAACAATTCAGATAGGTCAGATGAACAAATGTGATTGTTCCAGCTTTAACATCTATGGTTCCCGAAGAACAGAAACAATCTTACCATGCCCGAACAAAATGATCTTTCCTTATTTGATTTTGTACTACAAGCATCACTTGGCAACTTGTTTGTAGCCTTGCCTCTCATCCATGTTGATCCCTCCTTTTGCAAAAACATTATGCCTTTTGCCTTGATATTGATCTGTTTGCCAAGGATTAGCATACAATTGTACAACCCTCTTACAGCTTTATCGTATCTTTATTGCAAAACCCATATAAGCCCTTTTATATTATGACAGAAGAGTCTATATCACATCCCTTAATCTGACAGGCTTCTGTAGGAATGAAAGATGTAGATATGATTGCAGAGTTTGAAAGTCCTGTTTTAGGCTGGTCCAGCTGCCTGGCAAAGGAAACTAAAGAAGATATATCAATACCTTTTCCAGAGTTTTGTAATGCAAGATGCCTGCATATGGTGCTTTAAACATCCAGCCTGCAAGTGTGTAATTAGGTGTATTCTGTATCCTTAAGAATATGCTGATAAACATCTCTTTTTTAAGATTTGTTTTACACCCTTTTGCCTAATGTATACTATCAGAAGCAAATCTTCTTCTACACAGAATGGAATAAATCATCTGTGATGATAGATATTGGGACCACATTAGCATAACTTTAAGACCAGTGGGACAACTTTCATGTGCTGCTGAAAGACTTTAGGCAGATAATGATGCCAGAATCTCTTCCATGGCACTCTGCCTTCTCTGCTAAGCCCAGTATTCATCAAGGATGCCATAAGAAGCATTTGTTTTCCTTTTCAATGGAGAAAGTTTGTGAACAGTTTGCTCTCACTGTTCACCAACATTTTTCCTTTTTTAGAAAAAAAAATTTAAAAATGAAACAAAGAGTGGTTTTGCCTCCACTGACTTACACCATAGGACCTCAAACGAGGCGAAGTTCACCCTTCTTTTCTCTTCAGATTGTCTTAATAGTTTAGGGCTGACAGGTTGAGATGGCCCAGTCTCACAGCGGTGCTAGAGCTTATCCAATGACACTTTCTTGAGAGGTGAGAAAGATGTTTTCAGAGTGAGAAGCTCTGGCTATAAATAGGAAAGTCCTCTGCATCCCTTGTTTCCCTTGGGTGGTAATAATAACTGATGTGGCAGCCTTGCTGTGGGTGGGCTTTGCAGAAGCTGGTGGAGAGACGGATAATAGATAATCCTCAAAAAGATCCAGTCAGAAACTAAGTGAGGAGGGAGGGGACAGGCAAAGCCAGGGAAGAGGTCAGCCATGCAGCAATCATTCATCAATGCCTTTTCAGGCATTGCCTTTACATCTACATTTCTCTAGCAGAGAAATCATAGAATCAATTGGGTTGGAAAATACCTCTGAGATCATCAAGTCCAACCCTTGGTCCAACTCCAGTCCAGAGAGCTTCCTCCATAGATCCCTGTTCCCAACCCAGTGTTGTGTAGGGAGTCGAGTGTTTTGAGTTTGGAAAGGAGGAGGCAAGTCTTCCCTTGAAGTTGGCTCTGTGTAGTTTTGAGCATATGCTGTTACTGCTCCCCTGCATTTCCTGCCTCTCTTCCACTGGAGCCCTTGCTCCCCCATGTGCATCAGGCACACCGCCTCTTCAGTGACTCCTCCATCCCCACGAGTTTGTGGGGTCTCCTTTACCTGGGTATTACATTTCCTGGACTAGAGTCTCTGAGTCCCCCCAGTATAAACTTAGAGAAGTATTTCATGGAGATGTCTTAATCTTTCTTTTTCACTGATGCTTTTGCACTGGCTGGGGCTAACAGCCAGTCAGGACCATGCAGCTGAAGCACTGTTGAGAAACAGGAACAGCTTCCCTCACAAATGCTGTGATCCCCTTAGTGTTACTCCCCAGCCATGTTTTTTAGGAAAAGGTCATATTTAGCTAGCTGGGTTACTTGACAAATTGTTTGTAGATCCTAAGCCAAAACCTCTGACACAAACAGGACGAGTATGCAGCAACGCAATACTCAAGTATTCAGTCAGTTCCTATTCCAGCTGAAGCTAGCTGAGGAATAATAAATGATACAAAATGTTGGCTCCCCAAAACATTTGGCTAATCTATCCCTTTATTTCTGGATCTAATCAGTGCTCCAAACTAATATGCATTCAATCTTGCATTTATACATTTTTGTTGCCAATCCAAAACTCTTGCTCTACATATTTGGAAGCCACTTTGCTTATTGTCCCTCGGCAGGGATAGTGACAGCCGTCCTGAGGCTGATGGCTGCACCCTGTCAGTGAGAGCTCCAGGTGCTGAGAGTGGGGAGAGCATCACACAAATGCAAGAGCTAAATTTTGCCTCAGGGTAAAAAACNCAGCATCAAAATGACACTGGCACATCAGCTCGCAGTGGCTGGGGGAAGGGACGGTGCTGAAGACTGCCCGGCAGATACTCAGCACTGCCAGATTTGCCTGCCAGCGCTCAGGCTTTGGATTTTTATTTTCTCTTGAAATCTCTTGAGGGGTGAGATGCTAAAGTACAGTGAAGAACAGGACTGTAAATCACCAGCCTGTCTGGCTGTAATGATGTGAGGGCATGATGTTGCAAATGCTTCCCCATCCGCATCTCCCTCTGGCAGGCACCCCAGCTGTGCCGTGACACCCTGCTGTGCCATGACCTACCCAGCACAGGGAGGCCACAGACTGCCTTGCAGCCCTGCCAGGGAGGGAAAGGGAAATCTAGTCCTAAACCCTGTTCATTTACTTCTTCACACTGAAATGCTGCAGGAAAATGAATGGGAAACAAGATCAACATGCTCAGTAAATGCCATTAACATCTCTGCAGTCCCAGATGGAAATACTTCGTGTGTTCTCCAAGATCCCTGGACAAGGTGAGGAACTTTTTTCTAAAAGGAAAGTAGGTGATCCAGTGCAGCTGAAGCTAGCCTGCTCTTTCTCCTTGGTGCTGGAGGGAACAGCCTGAGCACATCACTGAACAGGATCCCCCCTCTTGTGCATTCAGGAGTTGTGTGTGACTCAAAGGCCAAGCAGAGCAAATATGTGAACCTTTCTCATAGCTTCCATTGTAGAAGCTTTTCTGTTAGTTAGGCATGGAAATACTGGGCATTTGCAGGTATGCATGAGATGATACATGTCCATGGCACCACTGAGGTGAGCATGCTGCTGCTAAGGCAGGATGCAGGAGATTCATTGGAGTGGAGGCAGAACTGGGGCCTTTGCACTTCAAATAATTTTTTTAGTGTCTTTCTCATGCCACTTTTCCAACAGCCAGTAAGCTTCATTGAGAGATGGCCCCAGGGCCGGGACTGGCACTGCTCCTGAGAAAGTTGCTTTGTCCTTCTCTGCAGGTTTGTGTTAATCCTGGAACTTGTCCCTTTGGTCCCAGTGGGTCATGGTGCCAGCTCATCATGGCCAATGCAGCCTGGGGAAGTGGCAAGAGTGGCTTGGGGTGCCCATGGCTATCAAACATGGTCCTGACTCCCTGGGCATGAGGAGATCCTTGGAAACCTTCTGATATCATGCCATTGTACCTGTCAGGCAGCAGCAGTGAGTACAGGCACACCTAGAAAAAAGTGACTAGAACTGTTGAAAGGAGGACAGGGGAAGGACCTCCATCTGCTTTATTTAAGTTGCATTTTGTTTCTTGGCAAGGAAAGCCACAGAGAATATTTTTCAGAGTCCCAGTTACCCTGAAAGATTTGAATCTGACATGGCTACCATTTCTTTCTGTCTTGAAACACAGGAGAGAGAAGGGATGGTATCTTTGAGGCAGATCTAAGCACTGTGAGTCATACTTATCACCATCCCACTAATGCATCTAATTTGGACAATTAAGTTAAACTTGGTATTAACCTTCCCCGCAGTTCTTTGAAAGCAAACCAAAGTCTATCCTGGCCAGGGGTACATCATTCTTGATCTTCCATGATTACTATCAAAGGGCCAGAGTACAGTTTAATTTGTTACTGGTTGCGAGGTACGCTTAGATCTCAGGGTGGTTGTACTAATACAAAATACATAATTAATAATGAGTAATAGCTCAATAATCTGTGGCTCTCCCTTCCTTCTTGATGTGTTCTCATGCCAGCCGCAAAACACAGGAACCCTTCAGCGTTCCTTTATGTCATCCTAAAACCATTACTGTAACACTTTGTTTCTGCTCGTTCTTTTTCTACAGATTAGAGCTACACATTCAGACTACAAACCATATCAGACAGAGACCTTACCCGCATTATATGAAAAATGTTTTCAATAGAATAAAAGTATTGCTAACAGAACAAAAACTCTAGTAATTAAGTATTCATTGAATTTTAGGTCCCGGTGGTAAGAGGTGATGTATTAGTTGGTCCTCAGACACAAAGATAAGCACCAGACTGCTGCAGCACAAACCATGGGAGCTAAGAAATAGAGGGTGTTGAAGTGATTGCCAGAGAGACACCACAGGGAGGACAAACTGGGAAAGACCAGCACAAACTGCTCCTCTGTGGGAGGCAACTGACTCCATGGGCAAGGGCAAACCCAGGACTATGCCTGAGTTTACTTTTGATATTTCTTGATATTGCCACTCTCTCTACATATGAGAATGATATTATTATTAGAAGTATCAGTAGTAGCAGTAGTAGTAGTCCTATTAGTACTATTATTATTGTTGATGTTGTTATTGTTGTTATTGTTATTTGCTATTATCAGCCAATAACTGCAGACATGGTGCAGAGTAGCCTAATTGAGGCAGCAGATGGTTGGTTATAAGAGCTGCTTCTGCAGTCTCCTGGTTCACACTTGCCAATGGCAGTGCCATTGCTGGCTGCCAAGAAGAAGCCAGAGGCAGTAGGAACAGCAGCACAGATCTGATGCCACTGCTCAAGTGTCAACAGTGCACAGCAAAGGGCCCTGCACACAGCCATGGGCTGCAATGTCTAGAACTTCTGCAACTATATCTTCCTACATGTGTCACTCAGAAGCGATGGATGCCCTCTGGTCACATAATGTTGCACTCAAGTTGCATTCAGCAGTATTTAAGGACATGGAACCCATTAGTTGCAAAGTCTTTCCCATCACCCCACTGAATAGCCTTTTCTGACACCATGTGCAGGATTACCAAACTATCTCTTCTCAAAGCGTTTCCCCTCTGAAATAACATGAAAGGAACAAGATGCAGCAGCTGGGGACAGAGAGGGCAAGAATGGGGTTTTTTTGTGGACCAACAAGTGCTTCGAGAGCTAGTCACAACAGCCTTTCATCGATTTTGTTCAGCACTCAGCAAATGCAGAGCCATTGATTGTCCACTGAATAGTCTGTAAAGCCCTGTTTTTGCTGAGTTGTACGTGGAACTGAGCCAAAAGGAGAAGAAATAATTAACAGTCTGCCCTGTCCATATGTTTAAAATACACTACAAAATGAAAACAGTCCTGTGGAGAGTTCTCTGCATTAAAGCTTTTCCATCATGTGGAGCTGGAATATTTTCTATGTTCCTTAGGGGAGAACTTAGAACAATATTTGAAAAAACAGAGTTACTATTAATTTTAATACTCCTTCGTTCAATTTTTTTCGATTCATTATTCATACTTCATATGCCTGTATAATAAAGAATTAAGTTATTGTATGTATTGAAACTATTTCAGATGCTCAGAATTCACAAGCACACTAAGAAAAAACTGAAATTAGTTTAGAACCTAATAGTACAATCTGGAAAACATGATTCCTGTTTAAAACCAGATTTTTACTGAAACTTTATGGTCTAGACCAATTTATTTAAAATGGATCTGACATCACCGGACCTAAACCCATTTAAAGTAACTTACTGGGTTTGAATTTCTTGGGAAAGAAATAACATACAAAAGCCTGTTACTAACAGAGGGTCCTTGTATGACAAAGAAGGAATTCGTGTCAGTCTCTATATTGACAGTGGTATGAAGTGTAACCATATGAATGCTGCCCATGCCAGTTTACATTACTAATTTCAGAAAATTTCCTCAGGAATCATGATAATAGCTCCTCTGCTCCTATCAGCTCCTGTTGGCCTCATTATGAGACTCATTGCAATTGCTTTCTGGTGATTCACCTCCTTGCTTAGTCTGACTGAGTATACATCCAGTTTCCCACCCTGTTATCACCGAAGTTTGTGACAATGGTCAAGACAAGTCTTTCAACTCATCCTTAGGGGGCAATTCTCACCTTTTCCAAAGCTTAGAAAATTTTCATGTAATAAAACCAAGATAAATGAAGCTGTTTGGGTGGGTTTGTTTTCAAGTGAAGGAGGTGCACAATAATCTAAACTCTCCTCTTGTTGCTGCTGATGTCCTCCCCCGGGCTTTTTGGCCCCCTGCATCAAGAGTCTGTGAAAGCTAAACCAGCATAATTAATCAGGTTTAAGGCAGATCCCAAAGTCAGTCATCCAGCCTGCACTGAGTGTTATCTTGTTGGTATTCTCAGCAGAAAAGCCAAGTGCTGAACAACCTACAGGGTAGCCAGCAGCTAGACTCTTAAACATGGCCCTCTGGATTTGCTTCACCCTTAGAGGTGGCCCTTTGGACTAATGTTCGGGTCCACTTGCAGAGCCAGGTGCAGATTTCACTAGCACAACTCAGACTGCACCTGTAGATGTTAATCTCTTTAATCGTTAATCTGGCACCTTGCAGTGCAAATACTTCAAGCAGACAGACAGCCCTCTGTGTTGGCTGGACTTGGATCAAATATTCCTTGTGGAATCCCAAACATCTGCTGGCACAGACACCGTTGGACCCAGCACATCTGCTGTCCTCAAGAGGAAGGCAACTATTAGCTCTCCAAACAGCTGGGGATGGTTATTGTATAACATTAGCAACCTCTCCCCATTCTTCATGTCTCAGGGGCTTATTTTTTGTGTGGTCCCTTGCCCCACTGCTCTGACTGGTATGGTAGGTTTGCACAGGGCTGTGCTCATGTGGCATGTGTTTACAGCTGGAGCACAGCTAGAGCTGCATGTGGTGGCAGGGATGGCAAAAACTTCTGCATCAATTGTCTACTTTCGGGGGGGAAAATGTGAACAAAGGGTATCTAGGGCTAAGAGATGTGTATCACCAGGAGGGCAGCAGGAGTGTCAAAATCTCGTTTGAGAAAATAAAATACTCTTATCTTCTTTATGGGAACCAATGCTCTTGTCTTGCAACCTTCTCCCAGCTCAGACCACGTGCCCTGGCTCAATGCTGCCAAGGCCTCTTCCACAGCTTTAAATGCCAGATTATAGTGGCATAACACAGATTTCACCTTTCTTTTATTTCTCCACTAACCAAAAGGTCAAAACAAATTGAATTAAAGAACTATGTGGGGAATTCAGTAATTAAAAGCTTGTGAGCAGGTGTAAAAGCTAATCACAAAAATAAATAGTTACCCAGTAACTTCATTACATTAAGAGAGCTGTATATGCTGCATAATAGGAGCTTAGGGAGATGAAACCACTGAGAGGCTGTAAGTCATAGTGGGAATCACAGGAGAAACCTCATAATGCTGTCATGGTCCAGGCTCAGGAGCAGCCTGCGAAGCTGAGCTCTGGGTGCAGATGACATCCTGACATCCTCCTTAAACTGAATTATGTGTGTGCCCTTAGGTACGGTCTATCATCTGCATATGTGCAACCTGCATTTCCTGAGCTGTTCAGCTGAGGGGCCAGGGGCAAGGTAGTGGGGTCAGGTAGCCTGGAAGTCCTTTGTGTTTAACCAGCCTGTACTCTAAGTTGACAAGCCTCTATGCGAAGTTTTTGCCCTGGGAATAGACTGCTAGGTAATGTCAGCAGGGCTAAACAAAAATCTTCACACAAAATGGAGAAGAGGGTGTCAGGGAAGTAAGAATACTCATTATCTGTAGTCTGAATCATTCTATCCTGATCTTCTCCAGAGGGGAAAAGTTGGCAGGCATCTCCTGACATCAGAGTAGGAATATCCTGCAGAATGAGTTGCACCGCTCCTTCCTCCCCATGCAGAACAGGGTTCAATAAGGAAGAATGCTTTAGGGTTCCTGGGTATTTTCCCAGCACCCTTACTGCTGTTGAGTGTGATACACAACCCTTCCTTCAAGTAGCAGCTCACCAAAAAAGTAGTTCTGGATGGGGCTCTCATAGCTCACAGCAAGGTAGGAGCAACTGTGCTTTGTGCAACAGCCCTTTGCTGACACAAAGATGTCCTGTAAGTGAGCATAGGCTGGACAAGAACAGTAAGTAGCCTACAGAGAGCTATCAGGCAAGGTTCTACAGGTCTGGAAGTGTCTCGCAGCCTAAGTAACTCCTGCCTAGGTTTTAAATCAAACTGCAAAGTCCCTGATAAGTGGGTAACTGCATCTTGGGGGTGCCTCTTGATCAATAGTCACAGCAAGATTTTCTGCAATGGTGAAATCAGCCTAAAGATAAGTAAGGAAGAAGTACACAGGCAAGATATTTAAATAACAGCAACGTTGTTATTTAAATAAGGAAACGTCTTTCTGAAGCAGCTGAAAGAACAGTTAAGTCTTAGCTAAACTGAGGGCCTCAAAGCTAAAACAGGCACCATCACTGTGTCCTGAGAAGAAGCAGTCCAGGGAGAACCAGCTGTCCACAATTGTTTGTAAATACAACTGACACAGGGAAAAAAGAAACCTTGGCTATTGCTAAAACTAATATTTTTCTTTTCTGCTAAATAATTTTGATCTGGCTGGGGGCAACACATTGAAACAGTTCTTTCCATTAAATAGTTAAGTTTCTGTAGTCCTCAGATGCTGAATTTTCTACTGATCTTTCAGGACAGCCAGTCTGAAGGAGAAAGGGTAGAGGGATCCCTTGTCCAGCCTTTTTAATTTTAATTTATTGCAGTCTGTACTGTCCTTTGTCACTGCATAGCTAGGGGGAAGGGAAGAGAGCTGAGCCTTCACCTGGGGGATTGCAGTAACCTTGGTGTTTGAATACACAGCCAGTGCACAGCAAGAATCTGCTTTGCCTGTTATATGCTTTTCCCCATAGTACTAAATTAATTCATTTTCTTAAAACAAGTCTTCTTTATACAAGGATCTATTTTAGATACAAAATAAACATTAGGAAATACGTTGCCTCATGTCTTACACTAAAGAGTTATGAAAATATAAGATATCAAAAGCTGAATCTTTTCTGTGCTCTTAAACGACTGTATTTCCTGAGCCCAACTAGTAGCTGTGTTACTAGTAACTAGAACACCACAGTTCTACTCTTTTCAAACCCCCATCAGCTCAGATATCTTAGTAAGCTTTGGAATTAACTAAGCCAGTTTAAGTATCTACTTTTTGCAGCACTTCAATTTTAAGTTGGAAGGAATCCATTTTAAATAATATGAAGTGAAATAAAAGTTGTTCATGAAGTAGGAGAAATCTAATTTTTCTGAAGCCTTTTAAGTTTTTGACAGTAAATTTCACCCTAAAAATTTTTACAATTCACTCTATAACCTTCATATTATCAGTCTGTAGACTGACACAACATGTGAAAAGTGTGATAGTATCTACAGGCCTCATTAAAATTATCTTCTTTTGGTTTGGAAGGGTCAGCAAAGTTAATGTGCTGGTACAGTATTATTTCCCACTAGTCTGAAAATCTTCTGAGTTTACAGATCCCCAAATTTTGATCCCTAACAAGACTCTTATTTGAACCATTAAATCACAGCTTGGTCTCCCAATTCAGCAAGATGCTTAAGCACTGGATCCGAGCTTTAATGCCAAATAAACAAGCGTATCATACTGTTTTGCCATTTAGGCTGTTTTACAAACTGAAATAAAATGCATCTAGCTTAATGTGTGCATTAAACATTCTGTGTAAGCATACAAAATTACAATCTTAGTGTTCTATAATGAAATCATAACTGCTGCTTGCAATAAACTCAGCATAAATCTTCCTGCTTTCCCAGATAAGCAGTGTCAGAATTCTCTGAAATCTGCTCCATAACAGCAATAAAGTAATGAAAAAGCAAACAAGAAAGGTCAGTCAGGACTGAATCCTCAGCAGACCAACATTTTTATGCTCTTAGAAATCAGAATTTTGTTTGTGTTCTCATCTCAGGATTCATTCCTGTACCATCTCTTTCTTTCAGCATGCTCTTTTGGCTGTTGATTGAAAGATCTTGCAATACTCAGCATCATTACAAGTTATGACTTCATTCCTGTCTCTTGGTGTGTGTAGGTTTATGGCTTTTTGCCAACCTCTTGAAGTTGTGATCCAAACCTTCAATTTCTCATGCATGAAAGCCAGAAAAGTCTAGATAGCATTCAGAATGCCAAAACCCATCTGGTCTTGGCTTTCTTCATAAATCAGATGATGCACTGTTGGTATTGTTTACAAAGGCTGGATACCAAGAAACCCACACCAGGTTTATACCAATCTTTTTACAACCTGTATGGAAATGTCTTGCTGACTTGTTTCTTGCTAAAAATGTAAGAAAGCTCTCTTTTCAGCTCATTAACAGGTCTAGGTTTTCATTAATGATTGTTAAACCTAACTAACCAATCTTTTTGCCTATCCCTGCCTCAGGGCTCAGGCTCAGAAGTGAGAATAGTGCTGATGGTCTGCATTCACCCTGTGGGCATTGGTGTGCCTTGGCAGAAGTCAGCACACTGCTCTCCCAACAAGGTGCACACCACCATAGTCATTGAGAGCAGAAGTACAAAAGCTGTCTTAGGATGGGTGGATGCTCGGAGTCTAGATGGCAGCAGGTTGAGCCCTGTCCCCGCTGGTTCCCTCTTAAACATCCTGAGGAGTGCCCAGTCTGGCATTGGCACCAGTGCCAGCCTTGGTGCCACCCCAGAAGGTGGTGGGAAGAGCTACATCCAGGACTGAACCCAAAGCTGTGCTTACCTGAGCATTTAGGCATGCTTAGGAAAGCATAGATAAGTGCTCTCAGTTCCCTTTGTCTTCCTCTTCAGCTTCATTAGCTGCCTTGGTTTAAGCTTAAAGAGCTCAGAGCCCGGTGTTACACAAAGCCTGCTTGCACCTCATGCGTCAATGGCCCTGAGCAAGCTTCTGTCTCAAGTCCTTCTTTTCCCATGTGATGTTACAGGCAGCTGAGCCCTCTCAGCCAGAAAGGTTTCCAGCTGCTTCCCAGGGCTCACAGGGACCCCTGCTTAGGTCAGTGGACTCTTGGTCTTCGAAGCCTCCATGAGACTGGCCAGGGATCCACCCAGCTTGCTTTGTGTCCCTGCTGGGCATGTAGCCTCTCCCTGGATTAATGAGCCCTTCTGTTCGCTAGGTTATTGCTGGTTTAAAAACAAAGCCAGGGAAGCAGTGCTTTGGCTGGGAGGGAGGATATGCTAAGGAAGTGTGCCTTAAGGAGTAGGCCCTTATTTTTCCTGCATTGAGCCATGGAGAGAAGACAAGGAGGAGACTGGGAAAGCAGACCTAAAGCTATTTGAAGTGGACAGACCGGACTGATAGTGCTAGACACTGATAGCAGGGATGCTGCTCTTTGATTTGCAGCCTCTGTGTTTGCCTGATTAGCAGAGTGACATGTAAACACTTGGTAGGGAAGCTTGACATTAAGCTAAAAGCAGCAAGAGTTGAAGTCACTGGCTGATTGCAGGAAAGCTTGGACACTTGTTATTCTAATCGTGTCTGGAGTCCAGCTTTTGGGCCCAAGCTTAGTGTTTTTGGCAAATCCATTTCACATTCTGAATTAAAAACATGCTACTGTTATGATATTACAGAGCATATTTGGAACATATTACTCGTCCTGCGGCTCCTCCTGCAATTTCTCAGGTTTTCGTAGTCCTCTGTGCAATTCTTCCCAGTCTGAGAAATAGTAATGCTGCAATAGCCCTAAGGAGAAAATCTTAACTTAAAAACAAAAACACAGAGGCAGTTGCGCAGAGATCCTTAACTGTCCTTATGCCAATGACTACCTGAAGCAAGTGAAACATGCTGTTGTATTGTTTAGTTGTATTTGGTTAACACTATGCCAGAGAAATATTTCATTCTGTTAAAACGGAGAAAAAGTGCAAGTTTGAAACACTTGAAAACATTTGTCAGTTCAGGCAGAATGTGGCCCAACTAATCTAGATGGAAAGAAAAGGAGAAAAAAAATTGAACCATCATTACAGCATTCTGATGTTCCCAATCTATTTTAAAATTAACTGTAGCTAAGTTGAAACTGAAAAGCAAAGAGAAAAACCTAAAAAAAAAAAAAANCTGGATTAGCTTCATAATTTTCCTTCATTTTTTTTCCATTTTGTCACAGACCAAAGACAGGTACCATTCAGCTATCCAGAGAACTGAAAGAAAACAACTGTTAGTTGTGACATAAACCTGCTGTGACCCAGTTAAAGGACATCCATGGCTTGCTGCAGGCTTTGGGAGAGCTGATTCTAGCTCTAGGAGAGACACTATGTGTGTTTCACTCTAGATCTGCAGTGGTACTCAGGCAACTGTGGGCAGCTAAAGCCCAACTTCAGAGCTTCTGAGTGGCTGAGTGCTTGGAAAAAGTGCCCCAGGATCTCCAGCAGTCCTCGATGGCCATAAGACAGCAGAGTCAGTGGCAGTTCAAGCTGCTTTCCTCTCAGGCTTTGTGTCTCCAGCATTAAGGCACTGGCTGGAGGGACCAAGTACAAACTGTTCTCTGTACATGTTCAGAACCCTCTCCCTCTCTCCTTCCTTTAAATGTGTGCTCACAAATTGGGTCAACACCATCATGCTCTTTTCACCTGTAGGAGTCTGAGGCGTTGCCTGCATGGGAAGAGTGCCAAGAGCAGCAGCAAGCTCTTCCCATCCGTGCCAGGAAAACACAGCCCTATTTCAGACTGTACTGGTTTATCTGTTGTAAATCTCTTTGACACCCACAAGCAGAACAGACCATCTTACAAACTGCCCCCTGCCTCCCTACAACCCCATTAAGTAGGAAAGGAGCAGGAATTGGAGCAGAATCCATGTTTGATAATGCAAGGTGACAGAATTTGCTGCACCTAGTGAGAGGGGTTCCAGCTTTCTTCGATGAGAAAAGGCTGTCATTGATTTCATTGCTTCCCCTTCTGTCTGTCATCCATCATGACCCCCCTCACCCCCACTCCACAACATCTTAGTTGTCTGGATGATCTTAAACACCACCCAAAGTAGCAATGATCTCAAAGGTGTTCCTGAAAGATTCAGTAGCAACAGCACTTGGGTACAGACAGGACAAAACCAAGCTTCATTAGCTCTGCTGCTCACAGAGTGGCTTTTATTAGTGTAAATATGTGTAATACCTTACTGCTCCTGCCCTAGAGACTTGCATTTAGCAAAGGAAAAGGGGCTTGAAAATTCAAATGTGTGGTTTGATCCCCTTAGTTATATTACTCCAAAATTCTGACACTACATAGGGACATAATACTATAGGCACAGAAGCATCAAACTTCAGCCCTGTGTATCTGAGGGACAGAAAATGTGGTTGTTGTTTTTTTATATGCATCACTGGAGAACCCAGCATATTTCCAAAAGATAAGCCAGGCAGTCTTTGAGTGGCTCGGTGACACATGGGATTAACATAACGAATTATAACACAATGTGCTGCAGTTACAGGCACAGAGATTAATTGCTGAAGGCCAGATGGGAGCAGTAGGGGTAAATACAGCCTTTTGTTGAAGAAAGAGGGTGAGGACTGAGCGTGCAAAACTGCAGTGACCAGGAGGAGAGTGTGACTGCTCCTGCAGATTTTATCTTGGCAGGGCATACACAGGCAGAGCAGCCCTGGGGAGACCCTGCCCTGAGCTGAACCACTTACATCTGCAGAGAGTCAACATGTGAGCACCCCATCATCTGTCAAGGGATGGGGAGCCACCACAGTGTTCCCACATCCCTGTATACTGCTCTCTAAGAGGGTGCCACATGGCCTAGCACCACCCCTCTCATTGCACCCTTGTTCCTCCTGGGACATGCTCATTCCAGCTCCAAGGGCCTGGATGCCAGTTGTACTCAAACTCCTGCTTCTTTGCTGGCAGAGTTGAAACACCTTCTATTTGTTTTCTCCTCCTGCCATTCCAGGGCCTGGTCATTGTCCTTCTGAAGGTCATGGGATTTTAAGACAACTTTTAAGTGGTTTATGAGATGACACAAGCATAAAGTCATTCTTCATATGGACAGAAGTTATATGTAGGTAATTAATGAAAGCTGCCTGGGACAACTGCTGTAACTCATTGCATTTCATGTCACCATTGAAACAGGAACACTTACTTACAGGAAAATGCACCCCTATTTTAATATGGATCTAGAAACCATTGCCTACCTATTTGCTGAATATGCCTGGAAATGCCTGCTTTTGAGGATCCTGACTTCCAAATTCCACCATCTAGGGCAACATTTTGATTCTGACATTTAAAAATGAATAGGCAAAATGACTTCCAGTGGGGCTAATTTACAGAAATGTGCTTCAGTAACACACACAGAATGTAGCGATGTTTCCCACTGTAATTTCAGCATTGATGCATTTCAATTGATTTACCATCACAGAAAGCATCTGGGCCTTAGTCCAAGTGCTGTATCATTTTTCTATTATGGTGATACCTTGCTCATTGATTTAGGGGAAAAAAAGTAATTAACACAAATACTATTGTTCAGTTTACTGGCAACTCCAGAAAGATGCATCAAGACATGGTGGTCTGTAGCACCATAATGTTGGGCAGTGCTTGGTATGGATCCTGAGAGTGAATGGAGAAGGAGTAGCTATCTTTTTGGTAGAAGCAGGAATTGCCAGCACCACTGACACTCACCTGACCAAAGACACTAATGGGTTTTAAGCCTTCCCAGCCATCCACTGCAATAACCATGCTATTCCTCTCTCATACACATCCCAAACCTCAGTTTCCCAGGAAATATCAAATAGGAGCATCTATACCCCAGTGAGGAACTTGTCTGAAATTCCAGTCTCATGTTTATATGATAAATGTTTATCTATCCTTTTACCATGGAAAACCAGCATTCATTTAGTTGGCTATTAGGTACATAGTTTGTGGAATGTATGAAGTAGGACTTTACATGTGACAGAGACAAAACACAGTAAGGAGGACATTAAGAACCCAAAAGACAGATCTAAGTCCTGACCATATGAATTGAATTCAACAGATTGAAGAGAAGTCACAAAAAGATCTAAACTACATTTGGTCAGGAATTTCCAATCTGACTAATCAAAACGAAAAGGTTTTTTTAGTAGTTGTTCAGTTTTGTGGGAGTTCTGTTGACAAAATAACACTTAGGTTTCTTTTTAGTCCATTGGGCAGACTGATGGAGAAGCCTTGTTTCCAGAGTACCCAGTTTCATGGAGACCCCACCACAGAAATGTCTTATTCAGGACTTTCAGACTCACAGCTGCAATTTAGGGAGCCTGGAAACTTGCAGAGCCAGCTCTGGCCAGGGATTTCAGAGTTCCAGGTTCACAGGCATGTAAGAACTTGGTTCTAGTTGATTTTTTTAAGGGGAAAAACCCTCCCCCCAAAAAAACCAACATGCAGAATTCAGTCAGGGAGAAGTATTTACCTGTGGAAAAACTTAGATTTTGGAACTTATTTTCTGTGGAAAGTTCTGGAGTTTACTGCTCCGGTTCTAGATTTAGCAATGTTGGAGTTTTCCATGAATGGAATTTTGACAAGGTCTAATTTATCACCCTCCCTCTGAGAGGAGTCAAGTTCCCAAGGCACAGGAGATAATATTGCAGTTATCTGCATGACCTTCTGCCACTGATATCTCATGTTTCTGGAATGGGGCAGGGGAGAGGAGAAGGAGAGTTATGTTGTGGGCAAATTCTGATATTCCTCATTCTTTCCCAACCTCCCTCCTAATCTTAGCAAGATAAATTTCACAGAAATCAAAGCCCACACTTCTTTGGAAACTTACTGAAGAGCATATAAGGAGTGAAACTGTTGAATCTAAGCAGCTGGTAGGTCTATTCCTTTCATTTTTGTTTTAGCTGTTGAATTTTTGCAGAGATAAGTGTCATGTTGCTTCCAATATACACCTCTGCTTTCTACTCTATGTGTATCCACAAAATCATCAGGGAAAGAAAGAAATCTTACCATATATAACATATGCCTCTCATTTCTGTAGTTCATTCTTTATTGTTGTAAAGGAATTTATATGGATGACATCTATCAGAAATTTTATTTCTTGCCAAATAATTTATATTCTTATTTTTACATACTCCTGTCATCTCTTAGGATGCATAGCTGTCATTACCTAAGCCAAAACTACAAATCACTTCACAACAAAATATCTTGTTTTATTTTACAACATTAAAAAAGCCTCAAAGAGAAATAGAACAGGGAAACAAAATAGCCAAAACCAATTTAAGCTGACCAGGCATGCAGCTGAATGAGTTTTAGAGAGCAGTATTAATGCTCACATACAATTTATTTTTCAGAGGCATAATCCTGTGAAAGACTGGCTACCTACTCATTAGGCCACCATGCATTCTTTACTTGTATTTTAAAGACTAAATTTAGATGATGGGAAGGCTATTTCAGGCAATTCAGATAAAGTTAGTACAGACACTAACTGATGTGGGTAATCGTTTCTAGAGAAGCCATTGATCTACTGCATACACTTGAAATTCATCTGGAGCAGGGATTTGTTAAAGTTCTTTATATTAAAACAAAACAAACAAAAAAAAGAAAGAAAAAAAAAAAGAAAGAAAACTGTGGCCCCCAATTAGTTCAGCATCAGCAGCTTTGACACTTCTTACTGCTTTATATACACAAGTTTTGAGGAAGAGACTCCTTCTTACTGCCTTTTTTTTACTCAAGAGAGCTGCACAGCAAAGATGACAAAAGATGTGATAGATGACAGAACATGGGCTCTTGTGGGACCACTGATCCCTGTTGCCTGTGGACCAGATGAGAGCCAAGTCTGGTGTGCTGAGCCACAGTCAGAAAATGGAATACCATGCAGGGACTAGCATGAAAGCCTGCTGTGAAGATTAGTGATGGAAAACTCAAATGCCTGAACTTTATCTGAATGTCTTATGCTTTGGGTGGTGCAATATCGTGTTGAAAGAAAGATGGCTGCCTGGCTGCTCACAGCAGAGAGGAGGATCCAGTGATGGAAGCTTCTCAGTGTGGCACTCTGATCAAGAATACGGTGCCATGAAGTGTCTGACAAATACGAGTGATCCAGGTAACCACATATGTGCTGGTAATGGGAAGAAACTGTCCAGCTAAGGAATTATATTTGGTGCAAAACTGAGAGAGAGAATGAAGCACCAACCAGGAAAACAGTTTATTTAACAGGAGTCATCAGAATGAGGTCTCTGATGGTGCCATATTCACCAAGGATGCAAGAAAGTCAAAACAAATTTCTGCCACTGCAGAAGAGAATCAGTGTTTAGGGCATTCATCTTAGATGTGGGAAAGCCAAGCTCCAGCCAGTGACTGAATCATTCACACAGATGATTTGTGCGTGTCTCTCCTGCATCCCCAGTGAATGTCCCAGCCAGCAGGCTTCTGCCTTATTCCAGGAAGGGAAAATATCTGGAAAGCTTTTCATTTTGTCCCAAGCAGAAGTAGGGAACATGCCTGAACTCTTGCTTTTTTTGCCAGGAGAAAGATGTGTTCCTCTTCTGGCTCTTGCAAGAAGTGAAATGACATTGGACTTGCACACAGTCCCACAGAACAGCTTACCACTGCTCTCTCAACAGACAGGAGAGCATGAGTGTTGCTCATATGTTGAGGTGCCAGCAAGCAGACGCAGAAGCAGGACAGGAGTGAGGCAGAAGGACCACCATGCTGGAGAAATGCTCTCTGACTGTTTCATGCCTAGGAAGTGGCACTGAGTTCAGCAGTGAGTTGTTAGAGTGGAGGGAGAAAAAGCCTCAAGTAGGAAAAGGCAGAGGAAGAATGAGTAAGGAAGAAACATTTAGACCATTCCTGCTAGCCATCGTAAGGGCAGCAAAATTTGCAAGTCATCAAATTGAATCTAATCAAGTATTTTCTCATTCCCTGACTGTTCGCCATCTGTTCAAGTATGTACTTTTGAAGTACGTGCATTTGTAAAAGCTCTGTTCATAGTTTTATCAAATAATCAAAGTTCTCTTCAGCAGAGGGTACAGGAAGATACTGGCAGACTTGTAAGCTGTAAACACAGCAGTGCAGCCTGCAAGTCACTCTGTAGTGGCATGTGGTGCCAGAAAGGGGAGCTGGGTGTCCTTTGTTTCATGGAATTACTGCTCACATAGACCATGCAGTGAATGGGATCTTTGCTACTTCCACTAGAGAAAGGTAGCCAGCAAATAGGTCCCCAGAGCCTGTGACAGGGCCAGGAACAGACCCAGTTCCTCTCTTCCTTGCACATAACCATGATACAGCAGAAAGCCCGTCCTGTGGATCTGTGCCAGAGGAATGAGGAAAGACTCATTCCCCCACTCCTAGTGTCCTCTGTTTCCTTTCAGTTTGCAAGTCAGGAACAAGGCAGTGTTTGGCCCCAAATGTGGGCAGCGTGAGAAAAGCAACAATGACTTCACAAGAAATAATGGGCAAACAACTGAACAACTAAGATTGCCTCACATACCTGCTGTACATGAAGATGAGTTGCTTTTGGTCAACTACTTATTTACTTAACAGTCATGTGAGGCTGGTCTGACCTAAAAATATATGAAATAAAATGCCACAAACTTGCATAGTTGCAGGACTTGAGTTAACTAGGACAAAACTGTGTGATCCTCCTATATTAAATTGTAAGGAGGAAAACTGATGCTCTGTCAGGAATAGCACAGAGAAACATTTATTTCAAAATAAACAGGTAACTCTGTAGCCTCTAAAGCCAGTGTATTGCTTCCCTTCCTGCCAAGGCTGACTGAGTAACGCATTATTCTTAGACTTATGACTGAGAGTGAAAATAATCATAACCCTTCTTCAAACCTTGAGAAAAAGTGTATCTAATGTCTTATTTAAACAGGTCTTTGCAAAATTCATCTAAACTATTCCAAGAATGCATAAGCAAATTACTCGACCACACTTAACACTGGGGAGAGGTGACATGTCATCTATGACCAATTTTTAGAGTTCAGTGGGTGATCTGGCCCTGACCTGCTTTACTGCCATTGATGGCAGCATTACCTCTAACCTACACTGCAAGAGCTCAGTTTACTATTTGTACAGCAAAGGAATAATGTTCTCTTGGGAACTGTGTATCTGCTCTGACATGGGCTTTGGCCTTATCTCCTGCATGACACCTGGCAAGCCCCAGAAACCCTTCCTAGCTTTACCCACTGCTCAAGGAGGAGCACTGCGACTATCAGGAAAGGCAGGTTTGGGGCACAAGGACTAACTCTTAACCTCAGCCACCCCATCACTTCCATAGTTCAATTTGTCATTGGACAGGGTGTTGTCTCTGGATTACTTTGGGAATCTCAGGTCCTTTAAAAGGTACCTAAGTGAGACGGAGCAAGACCCAGGTGATCTAAGCATAAATCCCCACTCAGTTACTTTCTAACCCAAAAGAAGCTAAAGTGCACAAGCAGGAGCGCATTGACCAGGGGAAAGGATGCACCTTGGCAACACCATTTGCTGTGGGATGTTCTTGTGACTGGGCAATTCCCACTGCCTGTCCCACAACATAGGGGACTGGGCAAGGAACTCCTCTGATAAAAAGACACCGTTTAGGTACCTGCTTGCTCCTCGCACAAATTGCCCACAGGAAATACATCTTCTCTGTAATCATCTCAGTTAGAGGTTAGCTTACATTTTTGCTAAACTGGCTCTACATGAGAAAAAGTATCTTCTTCTGGAGATTGCTGGGTAGATTTCTTGAGCAAGTAGGTTCAACTGAAGTTCAGATTACCATCTAGATTAAATTAATAAACGCTTTTTGTTGGCCTGTTATTACCTTTTATGTCGGGAGACCACATGAATTTTTACGCTTGCAACTGAATAAATAACCTGCAAAATATATGCATGTAGGGGTTTGACAGTAAGAGTCCATTGGGACTCTGTCTTGGCCCTGATTTACTGGGAAAACTACATATTCTTTGATTTTTTTCAGGCCAGATTCTCTGTATGTCATTCCAGAGAATGTCATTTACAAACAGTTGTTATCATGTTTACTTTGATCCTAGAGATGCTCAGTTTGGAAAGAAGTACAAGGAATTCAGGTGGCATGTTTACTAGAATTCCTTATACTTGCCAATCTGGCTGCATTGTGAAAACTCCATTAAGTGCATTAGAGAAAACCTCAGGAAAGACACAGAGACTTTGAGCATCACTTACCTTATTAATCTCTCTAAAAGGATTGCTCCAAAGAGAAGGTTAAGTATAATTTCCATTGTTTTACAGCCACTGCAGTTAAATACCTTCAATTAAATCTTCATGACTACATAGCATCATAATAACACCTTATACCTCCAGGATCTTTAGTCAAAAGGCCTTAATAATTTTATAAAACTTCTTTCAAAGATTAAGATTCTGGTCTTTGAGCTGCCCCTTGAGACAGGACAAGACTAGACTACCTGTTCTGGAGAGCACAACCAAAACACTCAACTCCTCTTCCTCCATTTATGATGTACAAAAATCCTGAAGGAACCTCACTGCAAGAGCTCTTCTCACACAGGTCTGTCTTATCAGCCTACACAGCCTGGTGCTTTATGTCCTGACTCCTCTATGGGCTGCAGAGAAATTAGAAATTCTGATGCATACAAAATGGGTTTAGGCACCAAGTGTCAGGAAAGAAAGAAGACAAGCTACACAAGCAATAGGCTCACTTGTGATAAATATATTATAATTGCATGGCAGCAAACATGTCCTACAAAACATACAAAGCCAGCTGCTTTAATGAGATGCATTATTGTTAAAATTAGACTTTAAATGCAGCATGTGCCCCATAGCTCATTACCACAAACCTTGGGTTGTTGTACAAACCTTGTACAAGATACCTCATTTACAGATAATGCAACTACCAGATGAAGGCATTGCTTCTGAGATGAGTCAGGCTCCAGCTGTGAGCTGCTGTGACCTCTCCTCACTGCTCCTGAGGACATGCCCCCAGTCAGGTTGGATAACTGGTCTGCTCTTTGAGGCAGGGGGTGGGTTTCAGAGCTAGTTTTGATCTTTGCTCTTCCCATCATATCACCTGCTGTTCTCTATTCCCTCACTTGACTTGAGGATGTACTGGACTCCTTAATCAGGCTCCACAAACAACCAGAGGGAGCATTGAAGAGCCTATGATCTCACAGAAACCACAAAATAATTCTGCTGTGACAGCTGATGTTGCAGCTCCCACACCTCTGCTGTGGCAAAATAACACGTCAGCCTGCTGCTTTTGTGCAAGCAGTGATGGGACTACCTAGAGATTACAAACACAGTACAAATAAAACCACTTCTTTCTCTGTGCCTTTATTTTAAACTCCTCTTTCTCTCATCCTGGAGGACTTCTGCCAATTTCCCTATCCACCCGTCGAAGGCAGCAGAGAGCTCAACAGATGGGGAGTGATGTATCAGCCTAATGCATACCCAGTCTAACACTAGTCTTCCGTTCAGAAAGTTGGAAATATTCAGGCACAGCTCCACTCTGAAATCAGCAGATTACAACTTTGAAAAAAATTGGTGCACTTACATTTATAAACATACTTTTCTGGATTTGCCATTTCCTCTCATGTCTAAACTAAGGCCAGTTTGAAGCTAAGTATGTCACATAGACTACCCATATACCAATCTGTCTATATGTGCTACTTTGGTATTTATGAGAGAAGGGTCCAAAACTGCTTCAGTCATGTGATGGTGGCTTTTCCAGGGCCCTGGCTGTGAGCCTGGCAGCCCTGCCATGTGCTTGTCAGGGTCACAAAAGCCTACCAACACAAGCTACCAGAGCACTTGCATGGTGTATTTGGACTGTCTCACCCTCACCTGGATGCTTGGGGAAAGGGAAGTTGCTGCAGTATCACTCCTCCCCACCCCCCCCCATTCTTCCCTCAAATGTAAATGCCAGGTATGTTATTTTATAGCAATGACTTCAGTATCTACCACTCCCTATCTCCAACACCCTGTGAACAAGCAGGATAGCACGTTGTGAGCAGACTTGTTTGCTAAGCACACAGGAATTTCCAGGATTTGCTCTCAGACAGGCCAAGAGGTTTCCTCCAGAAGACCCAGAGACATGCTGTTCTGGTGAGATTGTGTGCAGTTTTCAGCAGTTTGTGGTTCACTGTAAGTGGCATTTAAGGTTGCTAATCCTTTTGAACTCCTGCACTTGTTCATTAGGTTACCATACCCAACAATTACATATGCAGGGCAAAGGAAAGCTCAGCTTTTCTCTCTCCTCTGGCTGAAATTCTCAGTACTTTGGGAAAGTAGAAACAACCCACTGGATAGAGGCTGTTACCTTCTTTTTC
This sequence comes from Scytalopus superciliaris, assembly GCA_013400415.1. Lineage (NCBI taxonomy): Eukaryota > Metazoa > Chordata > Aves > Passeriformes > Rhinocryptidae > Scytalopus > Scytalopus superciliaris. The sequence continues at coordinate 481,477 of VXBX01004427.1, forward strand.
TTCACTGAAAGGCAGCTTTATGCATAAAAACATTAACACAAGAATAGCCAAATGCTCATCCAGCTGGTATCATATACAGCAGCTGCAGATACTTAGATAGGAACAAGACAAGCCAAGACACTTTCTGTGCATATTCTTCCATACTTAGCATGGGGTTCTGGGATTTCCAGAGCCCAAAGTAGTTATCTTGTATTTGGGTGCCCCCCATTATCCCTTCCCCCTGTGTTTTTCCAGTTATTTTTTTGGACTCAGATACTGGATGCTAGAGGCTTACAACATGTGGTAGTGGTATGCACTTTACCAAGGCACCATACGAAGCAGACCCTCCTCTTGCTTCTTCTGAGCCTCCTGAAGCATCAGGTTGGGGGAGGCTACCTAGGGACCTTTTTGCCTACCATGCTTCCACCCCTCTTCAAACACCACTGTGCTGTGGACTACTGCAGACTTTCACTGGTTAATGAGCTGCCAGGGAGCCATTGTCACAAGTATTCTCCTAGAATAATCTCAGACCTGATCATATTTAAAACCTAGAGAGGAGTGAAGGAGAGAAAAAAGGAATATAGCCTGGAGCTTCATGCATATTATGAAAGAGCTTATCACCAGAGATAAGAGAATGAACAGGTGAACACTCCACTACCTTTTGTTTTCATTGAGATGAGTTGAAGCTTCTGAGGACACCAGAGTTGACTGAGCCTTCCTGATATTCCCTTTTCCAGAGCATGCTTAGGTGTGTAGTATTGGATGCAGACAAGAGAACAATGCAGCTACAAGGGCTTCTTCTTCTACAGACCTCAGCAGCACAGGTGAAGCATCACCATGGATGGTTCTGCTGCTTGCAGCTCTGGAGCAGCAGTGCATGGTACAGACTTACCTTCCTTGCCCAGCCTATTGTAAGCTTCTCCGGGTGCCAGAGAGCTTTTCACTCCAATGCATTCCCAGGAGCTGTAGCAACATCACTACCTGCTATTTCCTATGGAGTTTCCTGAAAGTATCTTCCAGCTTTCTTACTCTATTATCCAGCATCATTCTTGCAGCCTCGTGTCTATCATACACTGCAGCGCAAGGTGTCTACTCAACACCAGCCTGCTAACACGGCAGAGATTTTACCCTCCTGTGTCTGCAGTGGAAATCACTGTATTACATGCAGAGACAGGCTTTCTGCATTTGAATTGCAAGGGCTAGCATGGTTATCAGAGCTGCTGGCCCTTGTATGAGCTGCACTCTGCTTGAGGCCTCTTTACTTAGTATTTTTCCCAAGCTGGCAGTAAAAAAACAAGTCCAAATGAAATTGTGTTGTGACAGGCTGGAATCTTGCACACTTGATCATACGTGGTGGGCCTAGCTGGGCTTCCTGGTGGAGAACCTTGTGGGGAAAGTCAGCAATTTGGTACTCCTGGGTGCCTGAGGCCAGGAGTGTGTTTCCCTGTCTGGAAGCACAATATATCTCTCCCTGTATGTCTGTGAAAGTTAAGGCCAGAGCCTTGTTGGCATGAAGAAGGTGCATGTTCTCCCAGCAATGCAACCCCCTAAGGCACGATGTCTACAGGAGGCAGAGGGAAGCATAATGCTTTTATAGAGGGTGGTCAAGTGATTTATACAAAAGCCACCATCAGAACATGCAGGGGCCTTGGGTTCACCTTCAGCTTCTCCTGAATTGCTAGGTAAAGATCACTTATTCAGATCCAACTTCTTCAGCTGTAGGTGAGAAAAGACCCAGTAAGGACTCAGTCACTACCTGTTTTTCTTTTCCTGTGTGAGTTTCCTCAGCTCCAGGTTGTTCAGAGGTAGTCTGTGCATCACCAATGCCTGTGTCACAGTATTTGAAGGACTTTCTGGCAGGCAGAAAGGGCCACCTAAGCCCAGAACTGACTGACAGCAAAGGAGATTAATAAAACCACTCAGGATGGTGAAGCAGAATGTCTCATTGCAGGGAAAGTATCTTCCTGTGCCCTTGATAGCCACACATAGGGAAAGCAAAAAAAAAAAAAAAAAAGATAAAAAAAAAAAGAAAAGAAAACCCAAACTCTAAATCCAGCATGGCATAAGGTGACTTTTTTTACTGTACTTTTCTCTAAAGCATTGCATCCTTTTCATGGATGGCCACTTGAACTTCTTTTCTTCATCTTAGGAGGGCTTGACTATGGAAAAAACTACCAAGATGGGGTAGAGGGAACAAAGAATGTTGAGGAGGTGCAGGAGGAAGTAATACTGGGTTGGAAGAGCAAGTTTGCTGAGAGAAGCATCTAAGAATAATCTTATAGAACTCATGCCTCATTTATCCTGTATTAATAAGAAAGACAGACACATTCAAATGTGAAGCTGCTACTATATGACTTTAACTTCTCCAGTCTGGGTCAAACCAAAACCCAATAAAGAAAGAATCCTGGTGACTTGTTCTGGTTGTCTGGGTCACCAAGGGACTACATGGACAAACAGGTACCCAGCTGCAGCACGGTGTTACTACTTTGCCTGCCACATACTGCTAACGCTTCTTTCAGATGAATCAGTCAAGACTGAGTACCTGCTGTGTTGATGAACAGGCAAAGACTCATAAATCCTACAAATTCGGTTGCCTTAAGATGTCCTGCACTTCTTCCCCTCACCTTGCCACCTCCCAACCTTTCTGCAGCTTCAGGGGCCTGAACACTGGAGACTAACTCCCGCATTTGAAGATAACCTGCTTAGTTTAATATATTGTCTCTACACCGTTGGGAAGCTTCAGAATGGGAAACAGCCCCATGACTCTCTTAACTTCATTATAAGTTTGTGAGATTGGACAATAGAGCAGAACTGCCATTTATTTGCCCTATTTGAGATCATCACCTCCACCCTTCCCACCACCCACATAGACACTTTTCCTCAGGAAGCAATTACATTGTCATTCTCTTTAACAAAAGTTATTCATCGTCTGAATGGCCTTCAACGTGGCCAGCATCAGAGAGGCACATTCATTACAGGCTCACCCATGAATACCAACCCCTCCCTCTTCCACACGACTCAACCCACATGAAAGCCCAGCCTTTTGGGAGTTGTTTGCAGCATTCCGTCCTCGAGAATTTCCCAAACAATGTGCTCATAGTACAACTCACATTGATCAAACAGGTGAGCCATTAAGCAACCTCTTCACTCTCGAGCTTCACAAACAAACTTCTTCCCTTTCTTAAGATGTAAAAGACCTTCCTTTAAGGTATGAAACACAAACAAACTGAGCTGCAGGTGTTATTAGACAAATTATGGGAACTTCTGTCTGAGGGCTGAGCTGGGTCAAGGAATGAAGAAACCAAAGCACTGGCATGACTCAGGACACGGCCAAGCTCTCTCAAATTCTATGTCCCAACAGGGAAATGAAACACCTTCGTGCTTCATGACCTAGAATTTTCATTTTCAAATCCTTAGGTTTTTTTTAACCTCATTTTCTTTGAAAGCAAGGCTTAGGCTGTACTTCGTTTTATGTGTATGCATGAGTGTCTCTACAGACTTTTCAACTTATTGGCCAGTTTCAGCAACATTTAACAGATTCAAATACTAAGTTTTCACAGGTTTTTTTGAAACTTACTTCTGAGAAAAAGACAAGAGACCAGAAACAAAGCTGCAGCATGAGCTCACTCCCTATTAGTTATCAGTGACTACACTTTAGAAAGGGCCCTTATAAGTGCTGAAAAATTTCTTTCAGATGCTATGGAAACACAGTAATTTAGTGGCTTGCATGTTAGCTACCCAAGGGTATGGCCAGCCCTGAGCTGAACATCTGCAAGAGATCAGTCCTTCATTCTGGCACTCAAAAAATTCTTGTTTGAGTTCTTACAGACCTTGATTCCCATCCTACTCCCTAACTGTGTAGATTTTGCTCTTCCAGTTCTTCTCACGGACTTCTTCACAGGCTCTTTCTTCCCTGTTCCAGTGCCATTTGTTTTGTCAACTTTGTGATAACTAGGTGCCCGGTTGAATCGGAATATGGCATGAAAATAAACTCCCTATTCAATAATACATCTCTCTAACCCTTACCTTCCCTCATTTGAGAAGAAAGGGTTGTCACATTTGTTTTCACCTTTACATTCAGCCAGCTGAAGAAAACTGCTGGCGTCTACACCTTGTGCAGACTCTTGAAGAAGCCAGAATTGCAAAATCATGCTCCTTATGCCTGCATCATCATTACAAATTGGTAGCTTTACATCTTTACACTTCTGTGAACAACAGAAACAGTGCATATCTCTTCTGCAAAAGCTTGGTAAGCAGAGGAATTGTAATTTAATTTTTGCCCTGCTTTTTTAAGCAAAAGAGTGTGGATGGATTAACTGAAAGAAGAGCAATATTTTTTTGCACATCAGCAAAATGAATGAGGGAAGACACTTTCTCAGTTAAACATGAAGACAAATTTTGCTGTGAAGGGTCCAAACTTTTAAGACTTTAGTAAGTCCTTAGCTTTTGCAGAGACACAGTTCCTAGTCAGGTCACTTACAATTTCTACCTGAGCACAGACTGAATGAAATTAATAAGTTCCAGATCCAGCCCCAGGAAGTTCTAACCCGTATTTCAGAATTTGGTTTGTTCTAATACATACAATAGAAGTTGCAAGAGACTCTTTTGGCCACTTTTCTCTATATTTTTCCTATTCTATAAATAGAGAGCCAACAGAATGAGATTAAAAGTGACCTCTTCTTAACCCAGGCAGGAATAGTCCAAAGGGTTGCCATACAAATTTTTCCAAACTCCACCCTGCCAGGATAATGCACTTCCCACCATGGAGCTACCTCTGGGCTAAAAAAGCCGTGCAGCCCCCATGCTGATCTGGGAGTTTGGCCTTTCTGCTGTGGCTGCCAAAAGTGACATGAGTTAGTGCTAGGTTTGCTTTCTATTAACAGCTGTGCTGAGATCATGAGGTTTCTTAAGCTCTCAGTGTCTGTCCAAAAACTTTCAGTCAGCAGTGCTGTTTTTTGATGGAATCACACTGGTGACCTGGAGGTGAAAGATGATTTCATCTGTGTTTCCACTAAAACAACCTCATGGCTCAGAGTTCATTCTATCCCTAAGTACTATGAAAGCAGCCCTAGAAATGAGTATAAATGTGTGTGGTTGCATCTATACACAGCAGTATGCCTTTGAGTATCTGCACTTGAATGCAAAGATCGGAACTACTCAGAGTGAGTGATTTAGACATTTGTAATTATGGCACAGCCTGGGTTTATTAAGGCTACTGAAACTCATTAATGAACTTTGAAGTATACTTAAAATGTATATAAGTAGAGTTAAGATGAGGCAGATTCAATTTCAAATTAATAACTGGAATCTATTAAAAGGGCAGTAACAGAAATACTGGGGTTCCATAAAGTCTGTCATATTCTGATGGAAAACAAAAAAGCTTTAAGTGTGCACATGACATACAAGGAACTCTGACTGAACCTTGCTACCCACTAAACATGGGTTGGGCTGCAACCATGAAGTGGTTGAACTGAACTCAGAGCACAGCTGTTCATACTGAAACATGTAACAAGTTTATCTTCTAGGTCCACAAATAAGAATAGAACAAGTATTTTTTTGCTAAAATTATTGAAAAGGTCCTGACAACTATTTTTCAGTACATTGCAGTAAATTTCATGAGCACTCTAAAAACACTGCTCAGACACTTTCTGATGCCTTCTTGCTCCTGGCTTCTCAACACTAAAATTGGAGGTGGGCCAAGTCCATGTTTAGATCCAGAACTGGTTTCCATGTTAACTTTAGCCTAAATCTAAAGAGACATCCTCCTAAATATTTTAATCCAGGTCAGGCATGAGCTTTTGAAGCAAATCTCCTGATCCTGGCTACTGCCTGCTCTTTGGTTTATATTGCAGAGAGGTCTCAGGGCACATGAGACCCCTTTCAGATGAAACTAAGCAGTAAGATGTGTTCCCACTGCCAGTGACTACAGGCTCCTGCCTAATGTAATGTAGAGGCATCAGGATGTCTAACATGATCACTGGACTCTCAGCATCAGTCGTTCAGGCCAGCAGAACCACTTGTGGCCCAGCACTACAATCTAACAGAGACATGGCATGGATGCCCTAGCACAGGAATAACTGAGAAGACACTAGATACAAAGCATGCTGCACAGGGTTTGTAAAAGGTGTGTGCTCATATTGAAAGAGAAGGAAACAAGCATCGCTGTCATGACTAGAGACCACAGCCATTGCTCTCTGTAGTTTTGGTTCAGGCTATAAGGGGAGATCTTAGAAATGCTGTTTTCAGGCATTGGTAGAACAGAGAGCAGGATGTCAGCACAAATGTTTCATGCTGCATTTCCTAGGCTTGATTATTACTGTGTGTTTGTGTGAAAGGTAGCACACTCAGAGGTAGGTTTAGAAAGAGCAAAGCACTGGGTGTGGTAGCAGATCTCAAAACTGTCAGTATGGTGGTAAAAATGTTGGCGTGGGCTGCAGGAGGCCCTTGGAAAGCCGGGGGACCCTTGACATAAGTGCCTGCCTACCAGAGCAAGGCACCTTCAGGCATGTCCCCCCAGGCAATCAGCCAGCTAGCTGCCTTCGAGGTCTCCTGTTGTTGAAGAGGCAGCTGGCAGTGGGGCACGGCTGCTTGAGATTGCTGCTTTCAGAGTGCAGAGCACACTCGGTACCTCCCAGTTAATCTGTACAATGGCGTTTCTGCCACGAGCCCAGCTCTGACTCCTCTCCCACTAGAGGTTTAAACTCTAGCAAGGAAACATTTTCAGATCCTTCATAAAAAGGGGTTTAATCTTAATTGTTTCAGTAGGACATGGTATATTAAACACACAAGGCAGATTAAGCCTGTTAAGATACTTGTTTACTAAAGCTAAGTAAAGATGGCTTTAAAAGTTGTGTGTAAACTGTGGTTTAGCAAAACTGCAATAACTATATACACAATATTTTCCTGCCTTAGATTTAGTTATGGTAAGTGGACCAGAAAAGCATTGGAGATGAGGAGACTAAGAAGTAAACTCTGGGGTTTCTGTGGGTAGTGTTTATTAAGATTACCTTATCACAAATGGCCAGTAGCTGAATTTGTCACCTCATACAGGATAATATAACGCTGCATAGCTCAAAGTTATTTAATATGAACAGTAATACTGATTACCTTTACAGTGTAGAGTATTTGAACTTAAAGCCAGCAGGACTTTGTAGAAACATTAAAATGCTTTTGTATTAGTGATGAGATAGGAAGAAAGAAGATTTTAGGGAAGGCTCTGGCTCTCACTGGGGCATCCATCCATACTGAAACTTATACCTGCAGATGGTCTGAGATCTTCCCTGAGACAGTCTCTGAGTCCTGTTGGGTAGGATATTTTTCCTAATAGTCTGCCCACCTATGCACATCCTAAATTATCATAAATTTTCAGTTTTGAAAACGAGTGTTTTCTCTCTCTTGCTTGTTATCCACATAATCACACAGTGACACTTCTGCGCCACTGTTGCCCATGATTTCTGTATGCCACTGGCTCTGTTTCATTGCTCTGTGCTCACTGCATTTCATGTTTACCTCTGTAAGTAAAATTCTTCTCTGCTATTGCAAGTTCCCAGTTTCTTTGCAGTAGGTTTCTCCCAGTATCACAGTTGCCAGCCCATGGGTAGAGGTCAAGAGGCATCAGAGCTTAAATTTCATCATATGGTAATAAAAGTACCTTCTTTGGCCGAGTGCCTACCTGCTGCAGCTGGGCCTTTGCTGAAACGGGTGCAATACAGTCCCAGTTTAAATAAAGCCCTGTGCCCTTCTGTAGTGCACACTAATACAGTTCTGCTTGTGCCCAGGAAGGCAAATCCACCCTGGCATCTCCTTTGAGCCCTTTACATCCTAGTGATCAGTGTAATGAGCAAGCAGACTCTCTTCAGTCACTGCACACTACAGAGCAGATGACAAGATGGGCTCATTGGCTCTTTCATATTAAAAAATGCCAACAAATGTTTGATGTAAACCCTCCTTTCTTGCAATACAGATGAACTTCCAGGGAAAAAAATGAAAAAACAAAAAAAACCCACCCCACATCATGTCTGTGTTCCTTAGTCATATTAGTACTTAAGACTGGTTGTCTGATGCCCCACTCCGCTCCAGTGTGGATGCAATGTGTGCCAAGCAAAGGATTTTTCTTGGGCTAAGTTATGATACCTTTCCTCAGCAGTGGAAATGAGAATAGCAATAACTCTATTTCAACTATTCAAGGTGAAAAACAAAAGAGACATGAAAGTGACAGCATTGACAGTCCTTTGTCTTAAGGTCCTGAAAATTGCTGCAAAGAAATGCATGAATGGAAAATTAAACGCTGATGGATGGTTTGCTATTTAACACAGGGGGCTTAACCCTTCAGGAGAGGCACCTTTCATGTTATAGTTGGCCAGTGCACACTAGTGAGCCTCAGAGGCACAGTGGGCTTGTCAGATCTCTTATGTGACATTGCAGTCCCTGGCAATCCTCTCCCTAAGTATTTGGGAATCCTGACAGCACCATATAGTATTTGGTACATGCCAGGGGGGCAGTGGAGGTGTGTCTTGAGGGAGGCAGAGTTTGGCCCCTACTTTGAGAATAACATTTGGAGAGGTGCAGGCTGCCCCCTGCAATGGACAGTTGCATGGTTTCAGGCTCCACAGGGCCATTTAGGCTGTGCACAGACCAGACCACCTTGGCTTAGCTGTGGATAGTCCGAAACCACTCCGCAGGGCTGATTTTCCCTGAGATTATACATCCCTGCAGCTGCCTCATGAAAACAGATACCAACTGAATGCCGACCTGCCCCAGAAGGCATTTATGAGATTTGTGTAATTAAACATTCATAACTTCAGCTGAAATATATAGATGAAAATGCAAGATGTAATTACGAAACATTGTCATGGTAATAATGTGGTTAAAACTGAAGTGATCCAAGAGGGACAGCTCTCCAGCCTTGCACCTTTCTGTCAAGATCTTTCCCTCCTAGGAGTTAGGTACTGAGGGGTGGCTAAGCTTGCTATATGCTGCCTTATTTCCTGTGTGGCCAGCAGCATCACTGCGCATGGCAACTGGGACACTCTCCTCCTGTGTGCCAGGATAGCGGGGCTTTCAGTGACAGGGCATTTACTCACCAAGAACCATTAAGAAGGAAGGAAACCTCTGGAGAACCTGCCTGTTCACTGCATGAACCACAGTTTTCATTAGCTTCATAAATAACAGCTGAAATACAATATGACGACGAGAGCAGAGAGCCTTATCAGTTAAAATGTCATCCGTGGTTATGAGACACACTGTTCTCATTTGGGCTTCTCTCTCCTCTCTGACATCCCAAATTGCTGGTAAATTGTGAGCAAGAGCAGGACTCTCTTGAAGGACTGTTAGCAGCATGAGTAGAAGTAGGTATATTAGGAGCACTTTTTCCCTTATCCAAGAGTAGGAATGCAGCTCAGAGCAGTATGCCCAAGACACCTCTTGAATATTCGGGGATGGAACTGCCTTTACCTCTCCATAGCTTCACCTTGGACAGATTTGAGGTTACGGTTACAAAAGCAAAATTAAGTGAATCTGAGCATTGGAGTCTCATCCTGCACCACAGGAGGGGACACTGACTGTGCCCCCACTCCTTTACGTACTCATCCCTGGGGAAACATTACCACAGATGTGTGAATACTGAGGATCGGGAAGAACCCAGCCACATGTGGCACCACTGACTGCATCTGCAGCAGGAAGCAACGCAGGGGTAGGGCATGAGTAATGACTCTAGCCTCTGAGTGTCCACACCATCACATTTTGAGCATGCTGACTGATATGATTTTGGCCTGTGACAGCTAGTCAGTCCCCACCATGCAGCAGGTGGGGAGAACATAAACTGGCTAAAATGTAACCCGGTTTTGAGGATCAAGAAATTTTAGCATTGCAAGCAACAAACTGTGGCACCTCAATTGGCCTCAGAGTTCACAAAAGGTCTCTGGGGAGTGTTATTTATTTGTATAGAGAGCTGCTGAGAGCCTGAGACAGAGACTGTGGCCAGAGCAGGTCTGGAGCACAGATTGGTCTCTTATCTATACAAAACCTCCTGCTAGAGCTGGAAAGAGGCTTTTATCTCCTTTTCCTTTAACTTTGGTGGATAAGGCCAAGATTTGATGCTTGAGGGCTGTCACTGCAGGCACTGGTTTCAAGTGTCCATTAGCCCTGTGGCACTGCTTCCATCCCATCAGGTCTGTGTAAAACACAGGGCTCCTGCAAGCACCCGACCCCTGCTTTCCTCACAACAACTGTCATGGGTGGGAAAACAGAGAGTCATGGCTGAGAGGGCAGCAGCCATGGGGCAGGCAGCATGGACACCCCATCCCTTCCCAGCACCCTGCCAGGTGACTCTGTGTTCCTGGGGTACAGCTCTTCCGTCAAGGCAAGCTGAAGAGTTAATCTGGCAGGTAGACCCAGCCTGAGTTGCATGATCTGAGTTCAGATTGAGTAAGTGCAATTAGATGATGAGAACCTCATGGCAGGGCGTGCCCTAGTTTCAGTCAAAGGTGGAACATTATTAAGTACCATTTACATCCAGAGAAACACCCACTTTTGAAATCGCTGATGCCAGTAACACATGCTTTGCATTTAACTTGCTCAGTGAAATGGGAAGTCAGTGGCAGAACACAGAGTTTCTAATTTGCTTGCTGCCAGCATGGTGATTAATGAGTTTCAAAACACCCCATCAGCCAATTATGAGGGATACTAACCCTTTAATAGGAATCTCTGGCTGGATCCTTGTTACTCAGATTTAGTGCTCAGACCAGTTAGACCATAAATTATTTTCTCTCTGGGCAAAAGAGCAAGCTTCTCCATGATAAGCAACTTGAGTTTTTCGTTTTATAGAGACCAGCTGCAGGAGCAGGGATGCAGTACATTTTGTGCTTCTTGCCTATCAACATGCAATTAGGAATGACCGCCCTGGACCACAGACCACCCTTCCTTGGGTGGGTGAAGGAAAGGCTGGGGGCGAAAACCTAACCCTTAATTTAAGAAGCATGCTACAGCAGCGAGTCCAACGGTACACCTTTACAAAATGGATGTGTTGTAGTGTATTATTAATAATAATAAAAAAGTCTGATCCATCTGTAATATTACGAGTGTTTATGGTGATTTGAAATGAGGCAGAGATTTGTCTTCACCTCATGAAACCGTTAAAAAAGAGTATGGTGTGGTAGCTGTACCTTGTTAGTTTGCTTATGTTTGATGTAACCCAGAGTTTAAATATAAAATGAGCAAAGGGAATTCTGTAACCCAGAGTGAACAAGAACAGGTGGAAAAAAATTTCAAGTTTCTTGTATTTGCATATCCTCTATTTTAAATTTTGGACATAAGTTAACTCACATGCACCTTGAAAAGGAACAGAGTTTCTCTCTTCTATTACCTATTGCACGAACACAGCAATTGCCAGTGTAGGAGTCCCTCCGGTATCCAGACAGAGCAGAGCAGGAGAAGCCAGTCCCAACTGTTCCAGTGGAAAAGGTGCAAGGACTCCTGTGGCTGGCACGCACCAAATAATTATTCTAACAGAAGAAAAATGTGCAAAAATACTTGATCAAATTACTTTTTATTACAGTGAAGCAGAGCACAGTAGCTGGGGCACAATGAGATTTCCACACAAGATCAGATCATCTGTCCACCCTTCTCAGATGCCTGCCTCTGGCCATAATGGGAATAGCTTTAAGCCTAGTGTGCTGCTGCTCACTTAGGGCCCTCTATTGAATTATACTCATTTACAGCTCCCCAGAGGAGCTTGGTGTCTGCCTTTGGCAACAAGAGAGGAAGGAAAGAATGAGCCACTGCTGTGTTTCCACCCCTGGCTGAAGAAAACCCATCTCTTGCAAAAAAAGCCCCATTCTCTTACCCTTCAAAGAGTCCAAGACCCAGGTTTTGTCAGGTAACCCACCACTCCTCAGCAGCACCACCAAAGAAGCAGTAGGATTTTCCCTGAAATGTTTGAACCGTATGTTCCTGCACCAGTTTCCTGCCTCAGATCCATATGAGCATTGATCACTTCCAGCACCTGCAATGACACATCTCATTTATCGAATATAAAATCAGTAGCTGCAGAACCATCCCGTATGATTGTCTGCTTTCCTATAATCCCACAGCACACAAAAACACTTGCTCTTGTCCTTTGGATGGGAAGCACAGAGGTGATGGGGATCCTTGATGGATGTGGCTGGGGAAAACACTTGCCCCAGAAAGCAGTACTGCTGTCTCCTCCATACCTCACTCATACTGAGGGGAGAAAAAAAATAGATGAGATTCTTCTCTGTTTATCACAATTTCCTATTCTTCCACTCGGGGCTCAAGAGCACTGCCTCTCATTAAATAAGAAGTGCCAAGAGGCACAAATAATGCTGTGGGATGCGTGGATAGGAGAAAGGTCGGAAAAGGTGCAGTGTCACCATGTGAGTGCTGCCCCAATCTCTTCCAACTGCTCACCCCAGTGCAGGGCTTTAGAGGCTTCAGGTTGCCTCCAGAAGTGGGAGTGGAGCAGAGAACAAGAGGAGTTGACAGCAGAATAGCTGAGGCTTGCCTAAACTAAAGGCTGTGAAACTTCTGTATTAGGGATCACTCTGGTCTCTATTCTAGAGCTGCAGGACCTTTGTCAGGATTTCTTCAGACCTGTTGCAACATGAAGTATCATTGCAGCAGCTAACACAGACCTGTCCATAGCCTGCACTAAGCCCACCTGCACGTGCAGAAGATGGAGCCTTTCTACTCTCAGCCCACCAGTCAAGTTTCGCTGCAATGACTGACAGTGGCAACATGCTTTTATACTCTGATGGACTTTTTGTCTCTAGTACAAAATATATATATTTGTGGTGAGAGAGCACATGTACAGGTCTTGCTGCTGCAGCTGGATCCTGCTGCAGAGACAGCTGGAGGCAGGGGCAGTAACTGGCAGTAGGGCTCCACCAGCATCTCCCTTCTCGGGTACAGGTCTTTCCATCCATTTGTCCCAAGAGTTTCCCTGCAAGATCCCAAGTGTGGGTGAGACTTCATGGAAACTATCTAAACAGGAGATCAAACTGCTGCTAATGGACAAGGTATAAGGAAGGACCAAAATAAAGTCTCTCCCTCAGTGTTGATGTTGTTCAAGCCAATGTAATTCTCCAAAGTATGCACTAGTGGGAAACAGGCGCTCCCAGGAGCTGCTCAGGATTGTTCAGCCCTCTCCCAGCTTAGGTGTCATCCTCAAGTGGGTATTGCAGATGTTGAGGAAGGAGGACAGAGGCTTTAATTCCCTTATTTGCTGCAGCCATGAGGATCCAGGGAAAAAAGTCACTGGGAGTTGTTTGGTAAAATGTTGATTTGCCAGCTCCAGTTTAGGAACTCTGCTGTGCCAAATAAACAGCACCCTTCAGAGACAGGTGCTGTCTGGGGGCATCTTGCCAAAATGTAGCGACTAGTCTCCCTCTTCCTAAACTCTGTCCCAGCTCATCACCATCCCAACACTGCCTCTTGGGAACTTCCCTCTAGTAAGGAGGAGGACACCGTCTTAATGGCACATCAATGATCTTCTTAGCAGGGCAGCAGTACTTACTCTTTTTTTTTTTTTCTAATGCCTCTTCACAGGACTTCCACTGTCTCCCAGCTGAAGCTGGATGTCAAAGCCACACAGGTTTGGGCCTGTGCAATGAATTTGTGTCATACCACATGAGAACAGGCCTTGTCGTGCCTGGCCTCACCCTACAGCTTTCCTCCAGTGCTCCAGCGAGCTGAACTACTGAGGCAGCTCACCCAAAGCCCGGCACCTGCAGAGTCTTTGGACACGTGCTGCTGTAAGCAACCGACATACTCCAAGCTGCACAGATGCCACAAAATGCAGATGAAAAGCAGGACATTTATTTCCTTTAATGGTCTTCTGCCCATCAACTCTTCACAACTAGACTGCTCTTTACTCCTCTGTTGCCCTCAAGCTGGTAACACCAGAGTATGGTTAAACTACGAATGGGATGAATGGAAGGGATCTTAAAAGAAATAGAAATAAAAATATGAAGCTGATTTTTCCTGGCAGTGTTCAATTCTGCTCTGTCAGAGAGCAAGGACCAGTAATTATTTCAGCAACTGAAATTCGGACAGGCAGTACAGAGCCTTCTGAGAATCAGGAATCCAGCAGCATCTATTAAAACAGGTAAACAAGAGGAAAATGCATGGGATGCTACCTGCATAAAAAGCTGTCCAGGAAAGCTGACAACGTTCAGCTTTTCTCAGGATCTGGTGGAACGGATGTCAGTGCTGATGCAATCACTGGGCTACCTTTTAGTGTTCTCTCATGTAATCAAACATTTTTCCGTGGGTCAAGAGTTCTGTTACTAATAGATCAGTCAGTTCAGGTGGATCATATGCTATGTCAGCTTTGCTTAGGGCTTTTGTCAGAACTCATGAATCACAGCCCAAATTTAGTTAATTCTCCCAGTTAACAGCATTTCTCTGTCCTTCAATGGACACAATAACAGCTGAGTCACCCACACAAAATGTGTCAAAATACCTTTTTTCCTCTATACAAAAAGATCAGTATTCTCTTTTTAATAAGAGTCCAGAGAGATTAAATACTCAAATAATTTGCTAGTCAAAGTGAATTTTAAGAGTGTCTCTGTAGGAAGTCCCAAACCAAATACAGAGATTGCTCTTCTCAGTATATCCCTTACAATCAGAAAACTCATATAAAAAACCCATTTGTTGATTCTCATCCAAGAGCAATAAGGCACATTTCCCTTCCAATAAAGGTAGCAAAGCCTTCTTTTGGCTCAGTGATTTGATCTGAGCTGGCATTTTACACTTCTGCTTATCAGTCTGTGTACATTTCTCAATTTGTTACATTTGTAAAGGAATTATATTTAGTAAGTAATCCCAACAATGAACTTGAAAATTTGCTCTTTGTGACCACAATTGCTTTCTCGGTAGGTACTTGCACCCACCTTTAAAGTCTAGCCTGGTATGCACATTCCCCTGAAAACAATGCTCTTTCTCTTGCTCCTATTTGTCCTATGAGGGACATACACCCCCACGATCTCGTTACATCTAACCCCTTGTTAAAGACAAAACTGCTGCAGGATACTTTGAAAGTACTGAGGCTGTCAGCCAGAGTCTGGATGTTCCTGATACATGGAAACCTAATAGGGGAGGATATGTTTCAACAAAAATAGTAACTTCAGCAAGATAGTATTTTTCCCAAAGTTTCACCTTCTGTGTTGGGGAGCTGAAACACCCAGCTCTCTGTAGGCTATAGGCACCAGCTTTTTTTTGTACAGCCCACAACAAAATAATAAGTCTAGGTTTAAATATCAGATACATTTTATACAGGGACGAAAATACTCATGGACAAATCTAGCCTGGAAGAGGTGAGTATACGGTGCAGGGATGCCTAGCGGGGTGGTGAGTACAGCTGGGCTGGGAGAGGCTACAGTCATAGGGGACAACATACTGTGAAGGGACAGGCTGCAAGTAAGAGCTGAAATCCCTCTCAACCAGAAAGCAGACTGGAAGAGAATCCTTAACCTAATTATTTCCTCACAGAATATTCTTCAAGAATCATTCCCAGTATCGCTTTGCCTTAGAGCTTCTCTCACATGTGTTACAACTCAAGATTTATTTTGAATATTGCAACAGTAGAACATTCTGCTAGGTCTTTTCTGTCCCTTAGCCAGATAACTCCAGATTACTTTTTCTTGTAAAAAGGCCTGTGAAAATCTGGCTCTAAATTAGATTTGGGTACAATCACTGTCCCCAAGCACTTCTTTTAAATGTGAGGTAATAATTAACATGTCACCAATGGGAAAAAATATCCTATAAAAGCATAATAAAGCCCACTAAAATGCAATGAAGAGACTCTTCCTTACACATAAAAGAGTGGTAACTCAATGCTATTCCTGCGATTAGAGTGAAATAATGCCAAGATAGGTGTATTCTAAGCATGGTACGTGCCATTCACCCTTAAACCCCATTGATTGTTGCCTTCAGACATACTGTTGTTTTGTGTCTGGCATACATCACAGCAAGTGACACCCACATGAACTCGAAAAGCCATTAAAATCCCACACAATTTCCCTTCAAAGAGCATTTATGGAAATAGCAAGATCTATAAGCCATTAGAGAAAGACAAGAATAGATTTCGTTAGAATTGTTTTTCATCCGTTTCACTTGTCAGTCTCAGAGATCTGCAGGATGCCTAAAATGCTATAGAAACTGTGCTAATGAATCATCTGTGAAAGAAAAGGTACAAATATTGCTTACTATGAACCTTTGAGAGAGATTTATCAGCTTCTTCTGAACATCAGTATTATTTTTATATGTAAATAAATTTGCTATTTACATTGTTGGCATATTATTGCTGGAAAAATCAGAAAATAAAGCTGAATGTATTTTGCTTTGCACCAGCTGCTTAGCTTAGCTCATCTTATCTCATCTCAATGCAATGGGGTGAAACCGAAGGTCCTCAGTGATATGTCTGAGGACATGTTTTTACATTGTGGGAACTTGCTCACCAGCCTTGTGCTGGACCCCAGTCAGCTGTCCCAAGGGGAAGTGTGGTCCACAGCACCCTGTCCTCATTCACCAAAGTGCAGCTGCTTGACCTGAATGGTTTTAAAAGCCACTTCAACTTGAAAGCAGGGCATATTTGTATTTTCTTCTGCAGGTCTTCCATGTGGGAGGCACCTTCCCAAATTAATCTGCTAAGAAGGTAGCTGTCTATTTAAAAAATGTCCAAGAAACGCCACTGATACTTTATAAACTTGACAGAGGAATCTCGTGAGGTTTTGTACTTCTGCCCTTGACACAGTGAGCTCCTTACAGCCAATTTTTTTAGCCTGAAATAAGGTCTGGTCCATTGTAAGCAAAACAAAAATAGAAAGCCTGCAGTCGTCCTTCATTCCTTAGATACTCATTTCCCTATCAGCCTCTCTAGGAATGAGTCCATGAGGCCATGAGATGGGTATGAGGAAGCCCTAAGAAAACTTGCTCTTCTGTCTTTATACCACAGAGCCTTTCAGACCTGATCATTCATTTCGACCCAAATAACAGGAAAACAGCTTTAATCAGGCAATTAGCAGTCCTCTGGTACATCTGCCACATGCACATCATCGATAGCCCAGGTTAACCCCTCAGGGCAACCAGTCACGGGACTTCATTGCAATTGGCAGAATGATGAATGCTTACACAGCATATTGACTCCAAATAGAGCTGACTGAAACAGTTTGGTAGAAATGTTTATTCACCTAAAAATAAACAGTTTCAGATGAAAGGAAACTATTTACAAATGAAGTCAAATTTGTTGAAGTTTCACACACACCTCCCACCTTCTCCCCCGACCGCATGAAAAGCTATGGGAAAGTAAGGGAATTTATTCTGTTATCTTTTGAAACAAGATTTGCTAACTAGGACTGACCCACATTTGTTTTGCAGGAATAAAAGCCGCCCTGCATGAAATAAAACATTTTGTTTTGGGCTGCACAAAGTGTTTCATTGACTCTTTAACACATTATACACAAGGCTCCTTTCTCTGACAAATCTAAAGCATTTTTATGCTGTCTTGATACAAAATTACGGATTTTTTGTACAGTTCCAAGAGTCTGGGTTCTTTCTAGCAACCAGGAAACATTGAAATAATTACAGTTATTGAGATGGCTTGGAGCTACTTCTCATACTTCAAGAAATCCCCTTGTAATAAAAACTGCTGCCAGGCAAAATTCATCAGGCAGCATTAGGAGAACTTGGGATGAATTTTGAGTATGCTCGGGTCAGATTTCAAGTTCAATCTGACAAGCCTGTGGCTGTAACTAGCAGGAACTGTCAGCTTTGACCGTATTTCCATTTGGATTGTACGGAGGGTTGGGGCCTGTTATTCAGACACAGATCTGCAGAGCTGAAGCTACAAGGACTGAAATTTGATTTAGAAACCAAAGTTATTTGTCACATTTCCCCAAAGTGAACTCCTTGTCATATGACCTTAAAGAAGTAAATATATTAAATGTTTCTCCCTCAAGAGAGAAAAGTCCATCTGAGCAAGGCCTCTCAGCATGACACTTCTACCATTTAGTTCCTCTTTTATATGTAGGTCATATTAAAATACACAGCTACATAATTTTGAAAACATTTCAAATTCTCCCTGGGTAGCATCACTGATACAAGTGGCACCTCTAGGTATAAACCACAAAAAGCTCATTGTGAGATGATGGCTCCACAAACATATTGTAAAAGAAGGTCTGAAAATGGTCCAGAACACTGTCAACATTTTCAGTTTCAAAAGCTTCCTTCAGGCATTGGTCTTGCTGTGCAGACTCCTACTTTCCCAATTCAGACTAACATCCTCTAGAAACACCAGAGACTGGGCATGAGTGAGGATTATGTAAAACTAGAGAAAAGGACCTTTTTTAATCCATACCCTTCTGCTAGGTACACGAGTGTAAAAAATCCCCAAAATATATGTTGCCCTGTTCAGCATGGCTCAGCAAAGAGCTGATTTTTCAGATTCATAACTGAGAAAACAAAAAGAAGAGGGGAAAATTATTTCAACTAATAGCGTATGGAAAATATTCAGGGATTTTTGTCGGGTAGAATTTTACAAGCTACTTTATTTGTACTGGAAATCTTTTATTTACTTTTGTTATGGAAAAAGCTATGTTATGGGCCTGTATAAACCTTGTTTGACTTAATCCTTTTAAAATGGAATCATTAAAATGGAATCAGTTGTTAAATTAAAACTGCACTCCAGAATGAACATCAGAATCTTTAATTAAAAAATACCAGAAGGAGATGCATCAGCTTTTTTTCCCAGCTCTCTATTTATAAATAAACTGTTTGGGTTTTTCCCCCCTAAAACTCAATAATTATAAAATATTTTGGGTGAATGTATTTTAAAAAAAATCCTATCGCCTAAATCTTCCTTTGTTGTTTAAATATATTTTGTCAAATTGTTGTGGCTAATTTTAAGTGTCCTCACTGAGCAGTCAGACGTGTTTGATTTATTTTCTTTACCGTAAAGGTTTCAGATATCCTAAGGGCCCAGATGAACTGTCTGTGGTCTGTTGTAAATTATGGGTCAGATGGAAAATGGCAAGATAACAAATACCTTTTATTTCACCAAGAAGAGAAATACAGAAGATATGCTATAGAAGAGCAAAGCTCAGATCCTAGTTAAGGAGTTCCTGCTGAGCAGAACCTCCACACATGAAATGATGGCAGGCTGGACCTGAGGGATGCAGGGCAACAGAGGCTAGCAAGGCCACCCAAAAGTACTTAGAGGAGAAGTGTAACACTTGCACCTGCCCAGCGTTTTCCCTGCCTACAAGGAGCAGGACAAGCAGAGAGTGTGTTCTTGGGGATGGCAGAGGAGCTTGGCACCACCTGGTGCTGCACCTGTGTTAGGACAGAAACCACCTCAAACTCTCTTGTCACAGCCCAGCAGTGAGGACCTTTCACCTTGCCAGAGCTTCTTGGGTGCAAGAGTTTCCCAGGCTGGCACAAGGACTGTCCTGGAGAGTTAGCCTTGCTTTACCATTGCAATGGTGTGGGACAACGGGAAGAATTACCAGCTGGGGTGAAGGAAAAGATTAGTGTCCCATGGCTGGATGCTGGGATTACTGCCAAAGGTGGGGCTCCACGAGCCAGCTGACTGAAGGTCTCAGTTCCCTCCCAGCCCAAAGGGGCAATCCTGTATACAGGGATGGACTCCAGAGAGGTCACCATTCCAGCTAATGTTGAGTTACCTCTGCAGTGCAGGAAGGTTGGTTCCTTTCCTCAAATCTCAGAACGACTCTGCTCTGCAGCTGAGACCTGCTGCTGCCAGAGGCTACAGTCTCACCATGGCTTCCATTGGTAGGGCTGTCATACTCTGTCCAGGGCACGAGCCTCTCTGTATAGACACTGGGACACATCGTTTACGGATATGCAGTAGACCTGACATGTGAGTTGGTGCTCAGTTTGCAAGGTAAAAAGCTCTAGGTGTTTGAATTAATGAAATTCACAGCACATGTTGTTCAGAACAGTGGCATTGTGACTGTCTGCCCATAGCTTAATTTTTCAGATGTTTTCAGAGGTTGCACACATCTGGAAGGCAAAACTTCCCCCCCAAAAAAACCCCAAAAAACCCAAACAAAACCCCAAAAACCAGAACAAAAAATCCAGAAACACGTGAAAAAATAGCCCAAATTCACTTAGATGACACCATCTTGCAACATAAGATGAGATGTCACATGTTGTAACAGTTGATGTGACATCGTGTATGGGATCTTATAAATTCAGCTCACAGCCTCAAGGAGCAATGAAAAGGCCCATGGGGCAAAAAATAGGGTTTTCCAAGTTTGTTGCTTAGCACAATGCAATAATTCATGTGCAGTTAAGATGTGCAGCGCATGTTTCTAATTCACTTACATGTCAATCAGAAATAATTGCTTCAGTCAACGAATCTAGCCCGGTGTAACAGATACAGAAGAATGTAGCACTCCAAGTCTCCCAGTTTTCCCTGGCTGGAGAGAGCAGCTTCATATTACTGACAGTATTGCGGATTCTGTGCATTTTTAGAAGCACAAGCTTTGTGGCATAATTGCAATAGTTGGAATAATTTTGCATTTTTAAATTTCTTTTTTTATGAAACAAAGTCTTGCACTCTAAACCCAAAACTTCCCTTGACTTCTTTCCACTGATGGTGGTCCCACTCCAGAGAAAGCAGCTTTCTGAGTGTATCCGCAATGTTGTCTAACCTGAATCCATATTTACTAATTTCATTTGGAAGGGGCTGGAAGAAACAAAACCTTCTCACTCTTGGATGTGATCGTTGGTCCTCTCCTGCCAGAGCAAACATGTCTATTTTCATGCAGTTCATGGCCTCTATGATCTCTGTTTCCATATGGGCTTAACTTGATGAAGAATATGCAGCTGCACACTCTTTTTAGGGGTCCAGTGTGACTTGTTTAAACATGAACCGTTATTAATGTGTGTCAGTATACACACACTGTAGTAATCACACTGACAAAACAGGGAAATTACTGCAGGCATTACTGCCCTGCACAAAAAAAATTATTCATCAGCACACTCTGATAAGCCCTTTTAAATTGGGCTTAGCCTGGTAAGATGGGTGTTGCATTGACCTGAGATGACAGATTCAGTGTTGGGAAGTAGCAGTTGATTCTGAAACTTGAGGAAAACTACGGAGACAACACAGAGAACTCTCAACCTAGGAAACAATATTAGTGAAAAACAGTTTTTCCTCCCACACTCATAAAATGTTTGTAGTCTTTATTTTTTTTTTTTCTCCTGATGGCCAGTATGGATTAGCATTCCTTACACAGACTTGGGGTATTTTATAGAGCAGATCTACCAGCACTTCAAAAACATTTACATTAAGTGCTGGACAGTAGCCCATTTTCACGGAACATATTTCATTTAGCCACACCGCAGTTATATATTGTCAAGAGCGCTATTATCAGCCAATAACTGCACCTCATTTTACTTCCTTGCTGCATCTTATCACAAGCCAGGTGCTGACATCCTTGCATGGATGTAACCCCTCCTGCAATGACTGATGAAAGTGACTGATGAAAGTAACTGCTGAAGCTCTGCAATGAAGGTACCCATGGGATCAAATTCAGGCTGGGTTCAGGGTGATTTCAGATGATGTGAATTAAATCCAGTGACACCCAGAAGAGAAATCTCTTCAGAAAAGGTGTAGTTATTTTCCAGAATATTGCATGTCTTCCTAGTTACAGGACCATTGATTTAATCAAGCCACCATACTGCATCCATGATCCAGCAATTAGAACAAAGGACTGCAAGTCACCATCAGATTACTAGTTTCTGTACATGTGGTAGGGGCCATAATAAATACTTAATAATAATCAGGCCATATAGGTTTGCAAAGCACTTCTCAGTTGAATTCTATATAGAAAAATATAACGAACTGTGTTGATATTTGCATTTTGAAGCTATGCAGCGTTCTGATCCACTGCTGAGCTGCAGCCTGTGCAGTGTTTTCAATGTCAGAGCACCTTACTATTTTCTGCTTTAGAAATTACAGCTAGAGGCTGTAGCAAGTAATACCCTGAGCAGAAGCCTGTCTTTGTAAACATGCAAAACTGATGGCTGGTTTTCATCTTCCTTTCCTAAGCATTGCAGAGATTAGGAAAGGAAAGGTTACAGTTCTATTCTGCACATTTTCTAATGACGTGCTTTCACATCTCTGTGTCTAAGACACTCAATCAGACTGGACCCATTCTAAACACTGGCAGTTGTTAGTCCTGCTCCTGGGCCATTTGTGAGGTAGCCTTGCCATGCTGGGTTCCTGTTTTAGAAGTGGTAGGCACTTTATTTTTTTTATATAGGTGTACATTGCTATGTAATGGTTCTTTCCTGTGAAAACACATTTCAATATAAAATGACAAAATACTGCTACAAAACAAAAAATTCTCATGCTCCCACTGGCTAACTAGAAGCCTATTTTTTTCACTCTGAAGAGTACTTGATATGCTTCACCCTCTGCCTTTCCTTATCAGGTTTCCCCTTTTATTCAGCCAAATACTTATTGTTTTGCATTTTCTGCTTGTTCTTTTGCCTTATCTGTTTCCAACTTAATTGACTAGAAAAGCTCCCAGAAACATCAATGTCATTTAGATCAAACTCTCACTCCTCTTCTTCCCCTAAAATGCAAGTAGATGGTGTAGTCTTTTCCTAATTTGATGTGGCTATTATAAAATGAAATGTGCAGGTGGTGCAGGTTGCTGACAGCACTGCCCAGAGTGAAGCTGATGCTGTCCCCACCCAGCTCATGAGCAGGACTATAATCAGTAGTCATAACCCGCCTATATGCCTGGGGTATAAAAAAACATATTTCATAATGGCTGATGGTAAGCATATAATGCACCTATTCAATTCCTGTGTTTGTTGGAGAAGACAACAAATATTTAAAGACTGGTGTTCATTGTGCCCTGTTTTCTCATCAAGGAGGAAGAAACTCTTCTACTGTCAGGTTGTTTTAGCAGTGGTTGTTTTTTATACTGAACCAGACTGAGACTGGGTAACAACCAAGCCCAAAGCTTTTAAGACCTGGCTCCAACCAGCTAGGAACACCCAGAAATGTACTGACATCATCGAGCCTTTGATGAGGAAGGCTGAGGTTTCAGAGAGTGCAAGGTGAGCTCTCGTGGTGGCCTGTCCCCAGCCAGCTCCCTACTGCATTTTACAATTAGCCAAATCACAGCTGTGCCTTTGTTTTTATTTCTTTTTAAATGAATAAAGGCACTTCTTTCTCAGTGCCAAGTACACTAGGTACTAATCAAAGAAACATGCACTTTTTAAACAAGTATTCATGCCATCCCAAATGACCTCCAGCTTTGAACTTCTAGGTTTCTCAGGGAGAGCTGCTTTTTCTCTTTAGTATTAGAGACCCTGTAGATTCAGGATCTCTGCTTGTGGTCACAAGGACACCCTTACGTTACCCCCACACCCAAACACCTCAATGCACCCTCCCTCTGCTGCTGGAGAATGTTATTTCCTCGATGATACTTTGATGGAACTGGACAGGCTTCCTTTGCTCACCAGCTGCCCCCTGCAAAACCTTTATTTGTATTAAATCACAAGTGAGCACTGGCCAGGTGCTGAAATGGCAAACATAGCTGGGGCCAAAACCTGTTTTCCAGAGGGTCACAGATTTTCTGTAGTCCTCTCAATGGTTAGTTACCCTCACTGTTAAAAATAGACACTTTGCACTCAGTTTCCAGCCATCAGTTCATGTTTTACTGTTCTCTGACAAATAAATACAATTTTAATGCCTGCAAAATGAGAAAATATTTTGTAATCAAATAACCCTGTAGCTAAGCCTTCAAATAGTTTGTGTAGCTCCTTTTTTCATACTCTGCAAAGTTTTAGTACTGTATCTGCCAAAATGATGTTGACACAACACCTGACAACTCTGTTATATGACTCAGCTTCATGTAATATGTATCCATTCTCTGCTTTTTCCCCTGTAGACTGTTTATTCCCCTTTTTGCCTTTTCCACGTTATTACTAACAATTTTATAATCCCTATCTAGCAGGTGGCCTGATTCTAGTCTACAAATGTGTTTGTTTCTAGTATATTTATAGTTCTTCCCATTGCCTCTTACCTTGTGCTTTAAATAGCTACTTATTTGTACCCTTTGCTATCTATTTTCCGTGTATGATATATTGTTTTGTTATTTCTAATTGCATTCTCTTTGCAGCTGAGCCAAGGAGGTCTGTTAGCCAGAGCTCTCTTATTTCTGGAGTGTGAAAATGTGGCTTTCTGGCCAGCTAATTAGTTCTCTTGAAGGCTTCCCATTTCTCTCTTTACACCTTCCCTCCCAATTAATTTCGTTGATAATTTTCTTTAACTTTGGGAAATTAGCCCTTTTGAAGAAAGCAAATTGCAACCATCTTTTGTCTGCCCACAGTGACTGCAATCGGGTCCTGATCACCCATCCCTAGGCAACCAGCACTTCCAGACAAGTGAATAATTCATCTTCACCCATCCTAATGAGATCCAGAAGAGAGTTATCTCATGGTGAGTGCAATACCTTTCCTGAGATACGTGGAGATTATGGTCTGTAATTTTGAGAAATCCTAATAAGCGTCTCGCTCCTGGCTGCACGGAGGGTGTCAGCGGCCTCGTCACACCAGAGCGTGTGCCCTCATTAATTAATGCCTCCCTGCTGGAGTGCATCGGAAAATCCTACAGGAGATGTTTTTTATTATAAGCATGACACAACTACATTTTCAGCCGAAAACAACACCCAGCCTCTCGGCTGGTGACCGAACCTGTGTTGCAGCTGACGAGTGGGTAGGTGCGTGCAGCAGTGGTGAACTGGTGCAGGGCACGGTTCACTGCCTGCCTAAGTCACTTTGAAGCTCGGGCACTTCTCCAGATGCCACACACTTCACTTCCAGTAATTAGATCACTGTGACAGCTCCGTACAAGAGGCTGAAGCCTGTGCAGCCTGTCTCTGCTGCAGGAATTCAGCTTCCAGAGGCCTCCCCGTGACACCCTTCCTGTCCTGCAGTGCAGCCAGCGCTGCCCTCAGCTTGTCCCTGAGAAACCGTGATCCAAGCAGGAGTCTGGTATACACTGAGGATGTCAGTTTGACTAGAAGAATGGAGTCCCTGAAAGATGTTTAGCACTTCATCAGAACAACGCAATGCATTTTCATCCAGCTATTGGTGAAACAATCAGGGCATTTGAAGCTGTGGAGGATTTCTGTCTACACGTTTTTTGCACTCTGTATCATCATCTGGTTTCTATTTTTCTTTAAGATATGCACTGCTAGCAACTAACTTTTTTCCCTCACCTTTTACCACTATCCTTTTAATGTATGTCCCGGTGTTGAATTACTTGTGCTCAGCAGAAAGGTGGCTCAGTCCTTCTGAAAAGCAGCGTTCTTTTCAACCTGTTCAGCAGGAAGCCTATCTCCACTCCTCAGCCCATTCCAAGGGGGAGAAGGGTAGTGAATAATTCATTAAAATATTCCTTTTCCTTCCACCAACACACTGATTCACAGGAGATAAAAATCTCCTTGTAGTTGACTGTGTGAGTTTCTCTTAGTGTTGAAGAGTTAAATTAGCCCAGATCACAAAAGGCTCATACCTTTTCCAGCTGCAGAGGTAATTTGTATTTCCTGCTAACAGCAGGGAGGTGAGGCTTTAATGCCTACAGCTGTTGGTGCTCTGGTACGGGCTTTCTGCCCCGTGCTGGTAAGGATGCCCTAGGCACACTGGCAGCAGTGGCTGCTCCCTCACCCTGGGGTACAGGTGAGGCATGGGAGGGAGCCGTCATGCAATTATCACCTGTGCTGCAGCAAGGACCCCTCTGAGGCACTGATAGTCTTAACATGTGCTAACATGTGCTCACATTTGGTAACAAAATAAATGGCTGTCCACTTCAAACATAGGGATGGAAGATATGTCGACTGCACGCAGTGATTGGGAAGAGGCAGTGCTGGAATTCAGCAGAGACTTGGCTGTTAGGATTTCTGAAGGTCCCTGTTCTGCTATAGACTCTGTGTGTACTTGACTCTCCCTGTCCTAACTCTGTCCCCCAGGGCACAGGCGGTCTGGTTCTGGTAAGCTTTTGTAGGATCCTGTGCAATATGTAAATATTTCATTGTTGCAAGGAATACAAAGAGGGAAGAAAGAAAATCGTGTGAAATGTTTGTATGTACAAGCCTTTTATGCAGTATCTGCCTTAGAAAACAATGTACAAGGCCAACACATTGAAGCCAAGGTGAACATGTCTGGAGAATAACCTCTTCCATTATGCAGGAAGAGATGCAAGCAGCTGTCTCGGCTGATATTTTATTTCCCTTTGAAGCCTTTTCAAGAAAGGCAAAAGAGAATTGGAGGCTTATTATAAATTGGGCTCAGCTCTGTGTCTGTTGCTGTTAGTGTCACAACTTCTAGCAAGGCATGCTCAGAGAAAGAACGCAGTAACAGGACAGATGTGCAGAGCTACAGCCTTGATTTGTTGTCCTCAACCCCAGTGACCTGCAGCTTCAAGACTTTAGGAGTGACAAGTAGTTTGCTAACCCACAATAAACTTACTTTCCTAGAATTTGTTTAATTTTCTTGTCATCAAGGACTGTCATGAAGTGATGAGTTCCACAAATGACCCATTTGAGTGACCTAATGATTTTACCGGCTCCCTGCAGCCACCCTTCTTCTAGGCTGGTAGTCCTCTTATATTTAATATGTCTTCACACATCCTTTTTGTACCCTTACTGCAATCTTCCCTCTTCTACCATGGCTGATGGGGCCATCAGATGTACACTCAGTTTGAAAAATGCAAGTACGCTCTGGATTTATTCAGGAGAGTAATAATAGATTTTGATTTCTTATCTCTTTCCTTTCCTCCTAGTTCCTTATGCTCTATTTACTTCCTTGACCTCTCCAAATACTGAGCTGCCATTTCAGGAATGATCCCTCTCTGCCCTCAAGATTTCATTCATGAAAGGTAGAAATAGTCTGAAGTCAGTTGTAAGCACACAGAATTAAGCCTGTGTATTCTCTCTTGTGCACTAATTTGCATTTATCAGCACTGAATATGATGTCTGCATACATTTCAGCACAGTAAAGGAAGAAGGAAAAGAAACCACCAGGGAGGTGGCTGTGTGCAAAAGCACATCTGGCAAACCAAGCAAAAGTCGGGTGAGAGTCCCTGAACATCCAGCCTGTCTTAAACATCGTAGCCACGTGTCTGGGCATACCCTTGTGCATGGTGACAGATTTTGTAATAACACAAAGAGAGCCTGGAGTTGCCAAGCTCAGGCTCCTGCCCTGCATGAACTTCTTTGCTGACAGGAATTAGGACCATGTGCAGAGCCAGCAATCCCGCAGGCATTCCCCAGCAGCCTGCACTGTAACCAAGCGGTGTCTGGGCTAGCCATGGGACGTACTGAGGAAAAGGTTGCTTCTTAAATCATGCCTCTCTTAGGAGCTCAGACATCTATTTCCAGACTGCAGGGAAGTCAATCTGTCAGACCAGGATTCACAGTCTGTAATTCTCGTTTCTGTTAGATAGTTAAGCATCCCTTCCAACAGGACAGCTGGGGGAGGGATGGAGGAGGAGTGCCAGTCTTTTCTGTAAAAATATGGCTGGAGCAGAGTGCCTACACCTCACTTCAGTATACCACCCATGCAGTCAGCAAGAGCTGTGGATTCAGTCCATCTCCAGCCTGGGAGGGTGAACCCAGCCCCACGAGCACCAAGCCTGTGGGCAATCCAAGAAAGGATCATCCCTTACTCTTCCAGGTGGGGTCTGAAATCACCATCTGTCTTTCATGTTGACTGGCATTTTCTCTTCCTCAGGCTTCTTCTTCAGGAGTTTTATGAGTCAAATTAGACTCATAAAACTCTTGCCTTGCCTTATAATGAGTTTGCACATTTTCAGGTCAGAAACTTTCTCTCTTGCATAATGTTCAGCAGTCTGTTCATACTTACTGTTAAAATTATATCATCAGAACTTCTATTATATCTTGGCAAAGTCTCTTCTCCTCTTCATGTACAAAGAGATGTGATTAACTGCTGCCTTTCCACACTTGGATTGAAAGGCTTTGTGTGCTTTGTCAGTAGTTAACATAATTCACAGAAAAACAGAATACAACCTTGAGGCTAAATGTGGCCCATTGAATTCCACAATGGGGCAATGGTTTGATCAGGGTACAGCAAAGCATGCCAGAAGCAGAAGCTTTTGTGGGCCATAGCTCCATAAGAAAGATTAAATCAACCACAATCTGCTCCATTTTATGTAAAATAGGTGCAGCCTTTGGGCTCCAGGCAAGTCGCCACTGAAGCCCTTGGTTGGACAAAGTTTAGGCATCTTTGTGTAAGTGGTAATTGCCAGCTGTTGGTGACTGGAAAGTTGCCAGCGACAGAGTGACTGCAACAGTCTTTCTGGTTGAAATACAGCTTTTACAAAATAATTATCTCAAATCTATTTAGCACCTCGACACAAATACATCTGTACTTGTATGTTCCTCTGTCTAGAGCATCTGGACATAGAGATGACCTTAAAACATCATTATAAATACAGTATATGTGACATTCGGACTGCCTATTCTATCCTCACAGTGGGAGGCAATGATAAATAGCAGTTATCTCCACAGCAGTGCTACGTGATGGCTTAACCTGCTCACGTTCATAACCCTTCGCATTTGATTTGCAACAAGTCCGGATGCAGAACATTGAGGTTTCTGCATCAGGCTGTAGGATTCCATGCAGTCGTCTGTGCTTCAGCATTTTAAATAATAATACAGGCATCTCAGCTCTTCAACATCTGGGATATTTGCAATATCGCAAACTGCAGATTTTCAAATATTGAGGATGTTTGCAGACATTCAGCCCCACAACTGTAAGACAGATTAAATAGTATTTTACTCTTAGAGGGAAAAAGCCCAGACCAACATTTTCAACTGTGAGTTTCTATAGGCAAGCACGAAGTTGGTGATTGAATTATTAAGATTAATTAATCTGTATGAGAAAATGTTGCCTTCAGAAACACTCAGTGAAAAGTCAAGGAGGCACTGAGATTGAAGGAAGAGGATCTGGATGCTGAAGAGCAACACTCATTCCAGAAACAAGTGTAGCGTGAGAAGGTCAATCCTGATGGCTGGAGCACAAGGCTAGCAAAGGCTTCTCTCTTTCATAGCAAAAAAATTACTATCAGCCTTATTTGTGGACCTTCCTCACCATCATTGCAAGTAAATGAAAAGTCAAATCACAAAAACCATCATCATGCCTCTAAGCTGCTGCTCATTCTGATGTATCCACTCTCACTATATATTTTTATGTCTCTCATATTGCACTCCCCTGTCATTTGGTTTCTCAGTGACCGTACCCCTCTGGCTCTTACACCCAAAAAGCATGCCCCCCAGGAGTGCTCCTGTCTGGTCCTGGCTCTGGGAGGTCCACAGTAATTTCACGGCTACAACAGAAATTAGGTCTGCTCTATCAAGTACCCTGCCCAAAGTCCAAGCCTGAAAACTTGATGCCTCTATTTCCTCTATGTGTGTGTCTGGGTCTGCTCTTATCAAGTAGTTCCACAACACCAGGTCCAAAGGGAGCCCCAGCATCCAGGACAATGCCTAGGCTAAGTCTTTGCTCTCTGAAAGACTGTTCTGTTCAATTTGAACTTGTTTATTTAATCTCAGGCCACTGCTTGTCAGTGCAGGATGAGGAACTTCCTTCAGTCTGGGCTGCTCATAAAGCCACCAAGGAGCAGCATTTCACATTACCATGAATTGCAGATGCACTCCAGAGACTCTGAGACACCAATCATTTTATGGAGTGGCCAGTGTGTGCTCTCAGTTGCTGCAAACTGCCCTGGCCAGAATTATGGTGATCACCAACAGTGGTAAGCATTTACATTGTCACAGGGCACAAAAATTATGAAGATGAGATTCACTATGCTGGACAACTGCTTAAATAAGAAGGCAAAACTTCTGTTCTGTGCAGTCAGATTTTATATCCTGAGAACTCTTTTCCCAAGAAACCCTGGCAGGTAATGATCTGTTCCATTCATTGCCACTCAACATCCAGCATTGTCTGTGCAGCTTCTGCCTGGGGAGGTGAGCCAAAACAGCAGGTTCTGTCCTCTTTAATGAGGTATCCCCTCTCCCCTCCTCTGTTGTCTATTTATTTTAACCGGCATCATGGCAGCATTTCTCTCTAATTATACATGTGTGCACATAGCACACAGACTGGCTGCAGCTGGGGCTTCTATGCAGGGCTTCACCATAAAAACAGAATAAAACCAAAATGCTAATAAAGCATAGGTGTTCAGGTGCACAATCCTGCCACACTTGTAAGTGCTCAAGCTCTCATTAGAGATGCATGTCAGGCTGTACAGGTTTTCCATTACAATCTGCTCTTTTGCCACTGTCTCTCAACTTGTGAAATTTCCAGTTCCATTGCATGTGTTACTGTGATTATTATGTTTCAAAGCTGAATAAAAAAATTCCTCACCCATATTTAAATAAAAACCAAACAGAAAAACAACAAACCGAAATAAGGGTGGTTTTGTGTGTGTTTATATTGCTGATTCCTATCATTCATCACAGAGGAGAAACTCCTTATGACTCACAGGCCTGGTTTAACAAACGTGTGATGGCTATTAGGCAACAAAATAGCTGTTCTCAATTGGAGTAGTCATAAAATTCGTTATCCATAGCTCCTTTTAACCAGCCCTGTTTCCATGAGTGGTGTGAGGATTTTGATGCTAGCAATTTAGACATAGCAGAGCAAATTCCTACTGCAGTAAAGATTTTTAGCAGCTCCCTTAGCACCTTCATTGGCTCTGCTAGGCAGTTAAACGCAATTTAATCTAAATGGCCAAGCAATTCAGATGTGAACCTTCCATAAGCAAAGACTGTTCTGTGACTTACGCTGCTCCTAATGGGAACACATGCTGCAATGCTTCAGAATGATTCAGAAACCATTTAAAAGAAAGTTGTATTTTTCGCCTTTAGTCTCTGAGAATGAGTGGTGCTACATGATATACTAGTCTTAACTTCCCTTTTCATTATGAGCCTGAGCAAAGATTTAAACAGTCATTTCAGACAGCTTTCCTTCGGAGCAAAGATGAATATTTCATGCTTGCCACCATTGTACTGTATGCACATGCAGAATATGCAATATAGATGAATGAAGGTTCAGTGTCAGGCCAACAACATAATTTTCAACAAAAAGAACCACTTCAGAAAAATTTCTTATGAAAAATAAATGTTATTTTTGCTTCTTCTTCTTCTTTTTTTTTTTTACTACCACAAATCTCTTTCCAAAAATCAGTCTGTGGAGGTTTCTTGATTCAAATGGGAATGATTAGAGCCAAGCTGACCAGTCAGTTCATTATTATGAGATGTACATACCCCTGTCTCCTGAGTGCAAGCAGGTAC
Source organism: Scytalopus superciliaris (assembly GCA_013400415.1). Classification (NCBI taxonomy): domain Eukaryota; kingdom Metazoa; phylum Chordata; class Aves; order Passeriformes; family Rhinocryptidae; genus Scytalopus; species Scytalopus superciliaris. The sequence continues at coordinate 512,835 of VXBX01004427.1, forward strand.
CTGCCAGACTTCTAGCCAAATAAATTCTGCCATTTCAGCAAGTTGGCCTCTTCAGAAAAATGGTAACAATGGGAGCAAGACACAGATTTTAAGGAATCTTAACCACTGTCCTTGCCCAGAAAGGGCAAACAAAAGAAGCATCCAATAGATGTATCTGCTCTGCATTTGGAAAAAGACACCACAGATAATTTTTAAGCTGTGTAGAATATCTTCTATTCCAAAAGTAACCAAGGATAATGTTAAACAGCAGTTATTTTCCCTGGGCTTCTAAAATCCAGAAAACTTGTAATCAACAGCTTCAGAAGAGCTGATGAATAGCTCTCTGCATCAGTAATGTCAATTTTCAATGCATCTTGAAACACTGGGCAAGTTCCGGGGCACTGGCAGGAAGCCAATAAGACGGTAATATTAAAAAAGGCAAATGAGATGATCCCATGGTATCAGTCCTGTGAAACTGATCTTTTGCAGAATAATCAAATAGGTGATACTAAATTTCATTCCTAAAGAAAGAAAGAAGAAAGGTACAATTAATACAAACTCACAGAGGTTTGGGTTTTTTTGTGTTTTTTTTTTTTTTTTTTTTTTTTTTTTGTTTTTTTTTTTTTTTTTTTTTTTTTTTTTTTGGTTGGTTTTTTTTTTAATTGTATTTAAAGAATGTGATTTTATTCCTTAAAAATCAGTTAAATCCCAGTTTTGACTGATACAGTATAAGGTTGAAATAACAGTCTTCTGAAAGATGTTTGGGTAGTACCTTTTAGTCTTTTGAGTAAGAAACTAGAAAGGCACAAAATTGTTATGGTAGATGAGAGATGAGAAACTAGTTAACTTGGAGTTCTGCAAATGCAGTTGTAAATGGGAAAACATTTGCAAAGAGGTCTGGTTTTGCAGTTATTCCATGAAACTTAGTTTTTGTACATATGCTATGCCAAACAATTGCCACTGGTCTGGAAGAATTTGTAGAATAATCCCTCACAAGGTTTATGGAACAGTAAAATGCCTGGAAACGTGATAGCTAGAGGCAGATTTGTATCACTTGTAAGCTGGATGCAAGGAAAAAGTACCAGCTGTAAAGTCCTACATATAGGGGAAAAGAACACAGGTCATATTTACAGAATAATAGTTTCTTTAAAAATGAGCTGGGAAACGTGATGTATTGAATTAATGTAGAAAAGAGCATTGAAAACCTTTTCAGCATTAGTTTAGGTGATAGAGCAGGAACAAGAAGGGAAGCAGGATACATCACTGATAAGTATCTGGTCTTCAAGGTGATTTACATCTTGCAAGGGCAAAGATGAAAGTTTTTTTTTTCTTCTGTGATTGCTGGATCACTCTTAAATATTGTAGCATATATTGCCTGAGAAAGGGGGGAAATATCTGTCCCAAGCCATTGTTACAATGCAGAATATTAAACACTGTCTTTTAATATACAGAGGATCAATTAGAACTAGATAGTTATATTATTCTACCCTTCTGTGGTACACTCCGTTCAAGAATAATATGACCAAGTCAGAGGTGGGAAAATACAGCATAAATACACAGGAGCTCAGTTAATTTTAACAAAGCAAAGTTTAAGAGATGAATTAATCATAGCATCTACTTGAGGAACAGAAATGGGAAAGAGGACTCTTCAGATAAAGATGTAACTGGATCTAACAGCTGGAAGTTGAAGCTGACAAATTCAGTCTAGAAATAAAGCATGTATTTTTAATAGTAAGCAGCAAGCAGAGCAACAAACAGCTAACACTTGTGGTGGTGGCTCCATCATTGAAAAAAGCAAGCTAAGAGCTGGTATTTTTGAAGGTCTATTTATAGAAAAGACAGCAGAAAGTAATTCAGAGAAGACCTGTGGCTTAATTTATGCTGGAGATCAGAGCAGATGGTCACAGCAATCACATCCAACTGCATAATCTATGAGCAATCAAGAAATTTAGCTGCTGTGGTCAAAGGCTAGCAATACAGTCATGGAGAACTGGAATAACTGAAGTGGCCCACACTGATGTGCCCCCTTTAGCAGAAGACAGATATGCAGAGGAGGCAAATGGACAGTTTTTGTGGAGACCAGAAGGAGTTTAGGAAAGTAGAGAGCGATTGCCTAGGCAAATAGCTGGGTTAGTCATCTGTGGGGCTCAGGGGATGCAGAGGTGGGAGGAAACCCAGGGACCATGTTGAGGGTGAGGGAGCACCATAGGCAGAGTGAGAGTCATGGTCTGGAAGGGAAGAAGGAGGCATGCAGAGGAGGTCCGTGTGGCAACCTGAAAGGACATTCACTGTCCACAGGGCAGAGACCAGCTGTGATGGGGCAGTTGCTTGCTTTCTGCTTGAAGAGGGACGAGTTTGACAGAAAAGGCAAAGACTGAGCATCAGGGATGCCACTGGGAGAGTTCAAGTGGGCAGAGGGTGAAGGCCAAGCAAGATATTTAGGAAGAAGTCAAGGTCATGCATGGAGGACTGAACTTAACAGCCTGGGGGAAGGCCATGGTGGCAAAAGACAAATCTTTGCAGTCAGCTGCCTCTGAAACAGCCTTAATGAGCTGAAGTGCAATACATAAATAGTCAAATCTGAAAGGATGACAATATAAAATTGCTTTGGCTCTTATAATTTTCAAGTGCTTTTATTTATTCAAAAGTACCATGACATCACTTTCTCCCTTAGAGAGAACGAGCTCACATAATTGCTGTTTACTGATTCAAGGCCTTTTGGGGTGATTTCTGAGGCTGTCTACTTCTGGGATGAAAGGCAATTATAATTTCTCTTGTCTTATAATGCAGTCACAATAAAATCTAGAGAAAAGCCCTGTACAAGGTTACTTCTTCACAGCTGCAGTGCATGTAGCAAGGCTGGACCCTCTTCTGGAAGCCATTCAGCTGCAAAGCTTTCCTCTGGGAGAGGAGAGGTCAGCCAGTGTTTAGGGCTAGGAAAAAGGTGGGAGCAGGGAACTGGAGGGTTCCTCCCACAGGGTATGAGAGGAGGAGAGGTAAGGAACAGATGTAAAACAATGGAAGATCTTATTTTTTCCTAGACCAAGTCTAAATCAGTCCCTAGCACAAAGGAATATTTAACTGTGGACTGTATAATGTTCTGCTCCCAATATATGCAAAAAACTTGAATGCCAAAAGGACAGTCATTAAAATATCTCTCATTTGAATGTGAGGTTCAGGTTTTATCTATTCTGTGGTTTGACATGGTGCTGCATCTTGTAATGTCCAGCTTTCCTCAAGCCTGATAATATTGTGTAATACCTCAAAGGACCAACACAGAGTGACTTATGAGGTGAGTGCTTCACTGTAAGTAATTTTTATTTGGATCATAAAATATATATTATGACTAAATATTAGGCTGATGATGTTAAAATCCTAGCTGCTTCAAAAGCGAAACATAGCAGAGCAGTATAAAAAAAGACTGATAGGTAAATCTGGGTCTTAAAATTTAACAGTTTTATACTAAGATGGTTGTAACTTCAGGGTAATAAAAAATATTATTGAAAAAAAATGCCTTCAAATTAAAAAAAGGAGTTTTACTATGCTGTTATTCTGTACTGCTGTTAATGTAAACTGCCTGTGGCTTATGGATGTGACCCAGCCTGTCTTAATGCTCCATCAAATCACTTAAGCAAATAAAAGTAACAGATATTTAAGCAACTTCCTGGCTAATTCCTGGTCCCTTTGCAGCAGCTGTCACTGAAGCTGGTGCCTTGGTGAAGGATGACTCCCAGTTCTGGGCAGCTCTGCTGGGGTCATGCAGGTACCAGCAAGTTTCTCCCCCCACTCTCCTCCAGTAAGCCAAGGTGGAGGGTCCTGCTGGCCATGCCTCGGTGCTGCCACAGACATGCTGAGCATCCTCTTTGGTTCCCGGCAGCCGCAGCAGAAGCTAAGGGCATTTCTCTGGATGTGCATCCTGTCAGGTGGCATGAAGCCCTTACAGCTAACAGGCCCACAGCTCTGTCTCAAACTGTGAAGCAATCCCACAGAAGAGGAGATGGCAGTGTGTCACAAGGGCCCAGGACAGAGCTGGTGTCTCCATTCAGTTTCATTTGTGCAGCATTTCCTTGAAGGCCCAGATTAATTCCCCAACTTTTTGTATTTCTCAGATTTTAAGGAGGTCAGGTAGGGACAGACAACACACAGCATTCTTGACTTTTGTAATGTCACTGCTTATTCTGCTCACATCCTGGGCAATCATTTATAACGCGCTCACCGAGAGAGAGAGACTCTAGCTGACGTAGAAATTTCTCCCTAAATTTAGAAGCAAGATTTCACAACTCCTTTCTTACAGTGAGGAAGGAATTTGCCCCGATGGCTGCAATGCCGTTATTATGCATCATTCAAAGTACTGCATCTCTCTGACTCTTCAAGTAGAAAACCTACCCCAAAATAAACCAGTGCTGCCAGCTGCACCTTCCCCTCTTCCTGAGGGCTCTGACTTTGGAGGCCAGCTGCACACATTCTAGGCCACTGGCACTGCCTCCTCACTCTTGAGGTGGGAATATCCCCAGTCTCTGCCAGCCCTCCTTGGCCTGCAGAGCATGCAGAGTTGTCACAGAGATAAAGCAAAGGAAAGGCTGGGTCGAGTGACTTGTTTATTACAGCATCAAGAGCTGCAGAGCCAGCTGGGGTGGTAAGCATGTCTCATCCTCTTCTGAGTGAGCCAGCTGAGTACCTGGTTGTGGTTTTCTACTGCCATACCCTTTTTTTCATTAGAAAAACCCATTTTTGAAGAAAATCCTCACTGTAGACCTGTTCAGATAAATGAAATATAGACTCACTCTGGATGTAACAGACTGAGGTCCCAGACCTACACCAGGTGGGAGAGGAGCCTGAAGCTGTGACTCTCCCACCCCAGCCGAGCAGTCCCACTCCGAGTGAATGCTTAGCCCAGCCAGGTCTCACAGGGTACTCTTACACTGCAGGCAAGGCCCTTTAAACACTACAACTCACTGCCCACTGAGTTACCAGTCTCACATCATGGGGTCTGAGTGGGCCCTGCCTCTGCTCCTGCAAGTGTCTCCACAAAAACCTGTATTACCTGCTAACCTTGAGGCATTCACAGTGGAGAGCCACAAGTCTTTGCCTTGGATCAAAACCTTGAGCTAATACAACTTTGTTCTTCTCATATATTTCAAATAGCTATAAATCCACTCAGATTTGTGTCTGAACAACGCAGCCTGAGCCCATCTTTAATCAACCCCACTGTGGTATGACTCAGAGTGAAGCAAGGCAGAGTACTGATGCAGACATATGCATCCACACAATCATTTCATAAAAGAACAGTTCACATCTTGTCCCCTAACCTTTGGAGCAAAAATGAATGTGTTTTTCAGACTCTTGTTCGGTATCAGCTCTTTCCTTTCCCTTTGCAGGGCAGCCAGGTATGAGCCCACACAACTGGCAGTGGTGCAATAGCAGTCCTTTCAGTTCGCCTTCCTTCAAGATGGGATGCTGCTGGGGAATGAGCTTTTACCATATGGGAGATCTCCTTCAAGTGCCTCCAAGCCCAGTCCTCCCAGCCAGCCAGTGCTCATCACATGCAGCAGCCGAGCATGCTTGATCCTTTGCAGAGCAGCAGTGTTAACAATTCCAGCAATGTTATGGGGCCTTTGCTTAGATCCCTGCTGGGACAAGCAGGACTGAGGTCATGGCAAGTCACTTCATTTCCCCAAGCTGTCGGCATTTCCAAAATGTCATAGGCCTTTCTGACTTGATATACAACACTGAATCAACTGAGGACCTTTTCTTCTCCACTCCAAAGCAATATTTTGGAGGGGGACATGGCTTTTTAGATGAATCTGTTATCGCTTGCCAGTATTTTTCCACTGACTTCCTTTGTTACCTTGGTGGTGGTCTGTTTTGAAACCTCACAGGCATTACTGACTTCAGGCTAGCTGAGTCCTTTGGAAGGTTCACCAGACAGGCTGTAGTGGGGTGCAATGAAGGCATCTTCTCTGATACCTCTGCACAGGGCCCACATTGTGACTCTGCTCTTCATTTCTGCTCCTGCCAAGTACTTAAATATTGCAGAGTTCCTTTGTTTGGTGAAGGGGAAGAAAAACATCCACTAGCCCATCTGAGTCTTGAGGAGGCCCCGTCTTTGATGCTGCACGTGCCCAGGAGCTCACATCCAATGTCCTCTACCACCACTCACCAGCTCTACCTTTTTTCTACATCAACAAACCCATAGCCTAAAACACCTTTTCCCCCATCATATGAAGAGTTCTGAAAAAGACATCTTTTCCCATGCTAATACCACTTCTCAGAAGTAAAATACCAGCAGAATTAATGCTCCAAGGGGCCCTTTGTAGGGGCTGAACCCTTGGCCCAGGTGGGGAAGAGTCAGGGACTTCCAAATTCCCACCCCCAGGCTCCACTGAAGCACCACTCCATAGCCTGCAGCTCCACTTTTCTTCAGTTATGTGACAGTACAAAAACAACTACACAATGAGCTGCCCCAGCAGAAGTACATTTGTTTGCTGAAGAGACATGCCAGGGAGTGATGGCTGCTTGTTGGCATCACTCTGACACAGTTTCCCACAGCACTGCCCCAGGCTGCTGTCGGAGGCAGGGTAAGCAAGAAAAGTTTTGATCTAACCTAAATAGCCTATTTTACTTTCTGGTACTAACAGTGTATCTTTCCACAAACTGGGACAGCCAAAACCAGCAGGCATTGCCACTCTTCAGGCAGCAATCTTTTCAAAATCCCTTCATTGCACTATTCCTCATGAGGTAAAGGATAATTCATTGTAACTCTGTTTTTGTTGTAGCCAGTGGTTGCTTTTCAAACTATGTCTGAACTGTGTTTAAAAAACAACACAAAAAATAATACTGGAGCTTTGAAGTAATGCTGCTATTTCAGGTAGCAAAAAACCTTGGCTTAGAAATCAATGTCATTTCTGCATCTTTGCCATGTAGATGTAACCTTTTTTCAGTTGCACCTTACATCAGGGAGTGAGAGCTTTGTCCCTGGCACCAGCCAACCCACCTGAGAAATGTTTTTTTTTTCTCTCTTTGGAAGAGCTCATCTTTTCATCTTCTGTTTCTTTTAGGAATTATCTTTGATTCCCTTTATCTTTCTTCTCCTGTCCTTTGCTGCAGGTTGCTTCCAATCAGCTTATACTGCAACTCTTTTTCTGCTGCTTAATCTTCTGCATACTCTCAGTCCCCTCTGCTTTCTGCTCCTCTAGTTCTGACTGTTGGATATCCACTTCTGCCCTAAAGTGTGGGCACAGGGGCAGATCGCACATCTTTGCTGGGCAGGGAACCTTGGTGGCCAGTGTACCCATGATCACAGCAGAGGAGCCAGTCATGGGCATCTGCTCTACCGCCAAGGCATGGAGAATTGCACATCACAGTGAAGGGAATCCAGGCGTGATGTAGGGTTGGTCTCATGGCCTGTCTGGAGACACCCCACCAAATCTGCTGGAGGTTTTGACCAGTTCTGCTGGCACCACTTCTTTTCTGCCTTTGTTCACTTCTTCCCAGGCCCTTCATCTGGTGGAAGTTCACAGCAGGTGGGAGGAAAAGGTAAGTTTTGTGAAGAGATTTGATGTAGCAGCTCACGCCAGAGTAACCAGTGGACTTGCACAGGAAAGAGACACTAAGAGCACTTGGATCCCAGGGAAAGCATAATGTGCAACTTGTGTCTTGTTAGGTATCAGTTAATCCAATAATAAGACTGAAAAGGATAGGGAAACAGGCTTTGCTTCTTTAATGCTTTTGGAACAATCCATTAAATGCTTCTAAACAAGGGATGTGCTGAAAACAGGTGGAGAAAGGACAGAAAAGTTTGACATCCCATCCTATTTCTAGGGTAAGTACCTAGGGACGGTCCGTGCAGTTCAGGACATCGTCAGCAGTCACCCAGGACTGATGAACACTCCACTCATCTGGAGCCAGGAGATCCAAGCAGAAGGACAAGACCATGCCCCTCAGGCTGCTGGCATGTTTGGCTTCAGGATCTCTGCAACCTGCAAAAGCAGCTGGATGGGGCAATCTACCCCCTGACTCTCCTTTTGGGGCAGAGATCCAAAGTCAGCAAGTGCTGAGTGCCCTGGTGTAGCCAGGAGCCTTGCTCACTGATAGGTTGCCCCGGCAGGCACCCCTGTGCCAGACCCAGATCCATCCTGGGCAAGCAGCAGTAGGAGCCTCTGGGTTATTTTAAGCAGGTTATGTCAGTCCTGCCCTCCCTCTCTCTCCCCACTCTCCCCGAAGCACTGATCACTGTGGCAGGATGGATTTGCTGGACTAAAAGGGCCAATGGTTTAATTGATATGATATGGCAGCTCATATGTAATCTCATTATTCTGTCTAGCAGGACACATTATTCTCTATTTATCACACTTCTGTCATCCCAGGTCTGTTGGTCCCATGCTTTGAGGACAACAGAACATGCCTTTCTGCCTGAAAAATCTCAGTGGGGGCAGGAGTGCAGGAGAGGCTTCTGCAGTGGCAGACAAAGCTCCTGAAATGTGGGTTGTAGGCACATCTGCCTCTAATCTTCATACAGCAGGGCTGGGAAACGCAAGAGGGGCTGGCAGAGGAAGAACCAGGGTGTCTTCACTGAGCAGCAAATTTGCTGGAAAATGAATCCTTTGCAAGTGTGTAGTGTGTATGTGTGTGTGTGGGGGGGTGTTACTGCCTTAGTGGGAAATCAGTTTGCATCCGACAAACACAGATTGCCCCCCACAACTCCAGCAAGGAGGGCAGCCTCCACCAGCATAACAAATATGTCCTTGTGTTTTCTGTGCTAAACTGTCAGTCTTCTTTTTATTTTCTTTTCTTCTCCTTTAAATCAACTCACAGTTGAAAGGAGAAAGAAAAGAAAGAAATAATCTGAACATGCGAAAAACCCGAAACAGTTTCAGGTCAAAAAACATTTAGTTGATTGAAATGTTCTGACACAAAACAATTCCCTTTCCTACACATCCTCCCCGCCTTGATTTTCTCATTGACCCTTAAAACAAACAAAAAATTATTGGGCCAGTCCTAGGTATGTTTGTGCTCATGCTGCTTTAATAACAGCCTAATAACAGCTGCTGCTGCTGACTGCTACCGAGTCCTCTAACAGTCTAGTGTGGCGAATGAAAACGTGGCTCGTTCGAGAGATGTGCCTACAAGGACTTCACAAAGGAGCACAGTGCATGCATGTGTGCATGGCGGTCGGGAGCTGAGGGGGTGTGGGAGGGAAGAGCCAGCCAGCTAACAAAGTGTCAGAGGCACAGCAGCCACTCACATGGCACTTCTTATACTCAGAACTGAAAATGCCTTGCAGAGGATGGGAAGCATAATTAGCACAGTATGCCGTAGGATAGATGTTAAAGCAATCTGTCTAGCAGACAGATACTACAGTACTGAATAATATAGACATTAAACCAATGACCCAGAATCTAGCCAGCTAAAATCTTAATCCCCTTTAAATAGATTCACAGACATCCTTTCATTGCAAACATTTGATCTGAGCAGACACTGTATGCTGTTGTGTTGTATTTATAGAGCACCATGACAAAAGTTTGAGATGTTTGTGCTTAAATAATGCTATTTTCCCCTGTTAATTTGTCAGCAGAGTGCTGTCTTTGCACAACATGCTTTTGAGATGGAAAGAAAAAGAACATCAGCTCTGGATCCACAGGCAGATAACGAACAAAAGGCTCTGTGCAAGCAAAGGCTGCCCATGTAAGACAGAAAGGGGAAAAGGGAGATCTGAGCTTCAAACCAAGACAGGCTTGAATGGGAAGAGACGTTATCCAAATAACCCCCGGGCTAGAGATTGGCAAAGATTTATGGTGTGTTATTCGACCAAAACAAAATCCCTCAAAACAGCAAGTGGAACAATTGAAAATACCTGTGAATTCAGTTTGCCTTCATTATTTTGAATCAAAATAAGGAAGAGTTTGAAATGCAAACTGGCTTGCTTTGGCACTTGTGGAAGAAAGTCCTTCAATTTTGAAACTAAGTTCAAGGGTGGATTTGGAAAACTGACAAGGCAAGGGTGGCTTTCCTCTGGCTGCCTGAGTGTCAGCAGACCCAGCAAGGGTGAAGAGGATCATGGTTCAAACGCATTTTCTGCCAGGAAGTAGGCAGAAGTTGAACTTAGACTTCCCAATCCCTATTTTTGAGGAAAGTGCCCTAGCAGCTGAGCCATACAGAGGTCTAACAAGAAGGTCTTTTCAGCATCTCCTTGTAAAAATATTTGACTTGTGTATGTGGGTAAGCACTAATTGGAGTGAAGATCAGTGTCGAACTGTTCCCACTGCTTGAGCCATTGGGGTACCAAATCACTCAAGTTTCTTGTTTTTCTAATTTGTATATAACAGTTTTGCAGAGAATGGCTGTTTCTAAATGAGCAACACACTCCCATGCCTGTGCCCAGAGCTCAGAGAGCTTGGATGAGATACTGGGAGTTTGTGTCCAAAACTACAGATCCAGAATTTAGTTCAAATAATCTTTCTGCCTAATTCTACCCTGCTGATCTACTTGCTCACTCACTCATGAGTCAAGTCCCCTAGAAAAGCTGTGGTTTATTTTCCAGTTTCCTTCATTGTAGAAAATATTCAAGGATTTCCTAAATGAAATTCATAATTTGAACCAAACAGGTTTTTTCTCTTAATTCAGTGGCTATTAAAAAGAAAATAACTTGGTTTTACTTCACTAAGAGATAAAAAACAAAGAGAATTCCTGGTGAATAAAAGAAGCATCAGTCATCCACACATTTCTATCTGGGAGAAATGTTCAATTACTAAGCAAGGCAGTCTCCCTGCAGAGAGGTAATTCTCCCTCTTGCCTGGAGAAACTTCTGTGTGTTTCTCCTCACTCAGGCTGGTCTTTTCATAGAGTTGCCAGGCTGTCAGGGGTACCTAGCACCTACAACCCTGGGTGAGAGCCAAACTTCTGGAAATCCTTCAGAAAGGACCAGGGAAAAGGTGCCAAGTGGAGTAAAAATGCCCAGTGGATGCCCAGGCACAAATGCTGGGCAGCAATGGAAAAAGTCATCTCTCCTGCAGACAACTCCAACATCTGGTGGCAAGAAACATTAAGCAAGTGATATTAGGGGGCCCTGTTGGTGTGAGATCTGAAGCCACGACACCTCTGCTCGCAGTCTGACATCACAAAGCAAATAACCTGGTTTATACTCCCTGTCTGGTACTGAAATTCTGTTGTGATGGAGCAAAACTGTTTGCCCGCTGTCCCCTTGAGTCTATGGTAAAGATTGCTCACAGCAAATGAAACGGAACAAGAAACAAATGCATTGAAGTGAGTCAGTAATTTTCTTTGCAGGGGAGTAATGCTCAACACAGGTAAACACACTTGAGTTTAATTTTCACTCCAGCATGCCTTCATATTTGGTTCCCTATCTATAATAATGTTTTGAAAATTTCTCAAGAGCACCTCTGATCTCTGCTATGTGAGTGGAAGTCAGAACATGAAACTGGACAGGCGCTTTTGGGCAACAGACTTCATCCTGCAGATAGGACAACCAGCACTGTATTCCCACTCATGATGTTTGAAAGGTGTTGAGATTCTTTGTTGTAATTATTCCTGCCAGAAGACAGATGCAGAACCTCACTCTTCTGATGAATAGAAATCTTTGACTTTCTTCTTCAATTTATTCACAGATAATTTATACACATTTGTTCTTGTGCCAGTATTGTTCAGCTCCCAGCTCTTTTCTCTTCTGTTTACAGGCTTATGGAAAGCAATCATATCAGTCTCAGGCTTAATTTAGCAAAGCAAACAAGCAAAGTTCCTCAAGTTCTCTTTCCATAAGATGGAACTTTTATTTCCCTGTTCATCCTAGTAATCCTTTTCTGCACATGCTTCTGCTTGAATCTGTGGTCTCTCAAGCCTGGCTTCCAAAGTAATGAAGTTATTTCAGGTAAGGTGGTATCAACATCTCACAGTCCGGCACTCATATTTTTCTAACTCTATTGGAAATTTCTTACTTGGAAACACAGAAGATAAAATTTAACTTTCTTACTTTTTCATTATCAGGCTTCTCCAGTTATCATTCTCAAGTGATGAACTGTGTCAGGATGAGAATTGATCTTACTAATCTACAGTACTTTGTACAAATGATTTTCAGCTCTTTTGCTATTATTCTTCTGAAAGGCATTTACAACTCTCTGAGTGATATCTAGATCCTGCATTATACTTGCAGTGCCCTTAGTTTTGGGTCACCTGCAAATTTCATCAGTATTTGCTCTGTTTTGTACTAACTCATTTTGAACCTATATCACCCTTAAAAATATTAAATCAGACCAGTTCTCTTCCATAGAACTGTAAAGTGGGAAATGAGCTGCTTGCATCTGTTTTTCTACTCTTTGCACAGTCATGTCTAATTCCTAACACTCTCTTTCTAGTTAAGTTCAGACCTCTTTCCAAGTGTTTGTTTTCCCTTTGTTGAGGGTGCAAATTATTAAAGGTTTTCAAGTCTTGGCTTAAGGAAACAAAAAACTTTTACATTTAAGCCATTGGGCTGCCCAGGCCACTTTGCTTTGCTAACTCACTCTTACACATTTCTCAGAGTTTGCACTGGTAAAAAACCCATCAACATGTTTTTGTTTCTCTTCCATTTAATGAATATGTTGTGAATAGTTCTCTAACTTCAAAATTATTTGCTAAGAGAGGCCTCTCTGTAATATCTTCACCAGTTATCAAAACTGATCATAATATGTCATAATTTTCTCCTGATTACATTCTTAGTGATGAAAGTTTTTGGTTGTCATTCTAGAAATAACTGGATGTTGAATGATTAGGTCTGCAGTTTGTAGCTGGACAGATATTTCTATAATGATGTTTGGCATGGTTAATAGCTCTCACTTTAACAGTGTGGAGATGTCTATTCATATTCCAGCCCAGAGCTTAGAGATCGGATGTGGATGTGGAAGACTAACCTGCAAAACCTCTACTGCTGTTCTTTCTCCATATGACTTTACCAAAGTAAGTTCATTTTATCCATGCCTTTATTTCTCATGTTTCTCCAGTTGATGACACTATCGACACTCAGTACTTGCTAGTCTATCACACACATTTTTACCTCTATGTTATCTGGACAATGCATTCTTGAATTCAAGTTGCAATTGCCATTTTTTCACATTCATTTATTTGGAGAAAAATAAAGCACTCTCAACACCTGGAAGAAATTGGAGCAGCAATAATGTTAAAGCAACCTATATAGGAAATCCTGAATTATAATCTCCTGTTGACGAATTTACAAGATGAAGCCTTCAGAAAAGGCTGTTGTAGTGTCAGTTGTGTCAATGAAAATCTCAGGTCTCTAGCAAGGGAGGCTGCCTTTACTGTGTGACTGCCCTTGGCATACCCTGCATTTGGGTCCTGGACAAAAGAAAAGTGCAATGCTGAATGGAAAAAGATCTAGCAATATCAGGATACAAAGAGCTGAGACTGAAAGTGGTTATTGATGCATTGATTAGTAGAGCACTTAAGCTCAGGATTCCAATAGGTTTTGAATAAAATACCAGCCTGCCTAATGTTAGGCAGGTGCTCTGTTATCTTACAAAACCAGAACGCTTATGGGAATAAAATAATAAGAACAAATATGTATGGCTCAGCTATGTGTTTCCTAAACAAAGTATAAATAGAATAACAATAATAAAAATTACTTCTAGCTCTGCTACATGTTTCCTAAATGAAGCACATAACAGTCTACAGATAAATCCTGATTTAGAAGTATTTATTGTGATGCTTGAGGCCTCAATTAGGAGTACAGGAGGTAAAGAATAAAGGGAAAATATAGGCTGAGGATCAAATATTTGCTGACTTTCTATTTTTGTAAGCCAAGAGCAAGCAGAGGCTTTGGACTCACTGTATGTGTGACCCAGGCAGAATACTTTCAGGAGGTCTAATCTTTCAAAGGGCAGTTTGGGGAGAAATTCTGTACATCAAGTTTTCTTTGAAGTACTTCCAGTTAGCACTCTGGGCAGCTTAGCCATTTTGCAAAAGCCACATTATAGACCCCTGGTGTCTTCTGCAAAGAAGACATGCTTCTGCATTTCACTATGAGGGTATTCAATTTTTCTTTTTTTCTTTTTCTTTTTTTTTTTTTTTTTAGAAAGAAAAGAAAAATCCCGAGGGAAGAATATAGTCTTGCTTTTCTGGATAATACTTTTTGCTCACATCAGTGAGCTGGTAAAGGTCAAATGGCATCTGTCTTTGTCATGAGTTACTAGACACTTAGAAGCTTGTCTGTAAATAGTGGGTTGAATCTTGTATTTCAAATGCAGACTGAGTACTGAGTGAAATCTGCCTACAAAAGCCCTGTGGGATTTCACCAGCAAGGAACAGCTGCAATAATGAAGAGAGAACTTGTTAAATGTTTAACCAAATTAGCCAACTGCACAACACGGTGGGAGAAAGCGGGGATACAGAGTGGGAGAAAGCAGGGATACAGAAGTTGCAGACGTGTGTCTGGGTGACCAGGCTATCCTTGGGACATCTGGAAAAGAGAAAGCCAGCTGATTAGGGAGCCCGATGGTGTCAAGGGTTGTCTCTAGTTGCGGGGACATGTTTCTCAGTTTTTAAACGCTGCAGCTAAACAGCCCACTCTTCAAAGAGCAGCGAGCATGTTGGTGTTGGGTTGCAAATCCCCTGCCACTCCTGCTTCAGCATATGTTATCTCACTGGGATTACCAAGAAACCTGAAAGATGTGCTTCTGTCATCCTAAAACTGACAAGTGGGCTGAAGGAAAACATTTGCTCAGAGTGTGGGCTTAATGAGGTCTGATGTTATCTTTGAGACCAAATGCCCAAGAAAGCGTTTCTAAATGAACATGTGGCTGGTTTAGTGTCTGCTGCCTTTCCCTGATGGTAAGCAGGTCCAGATGAACCAGGAAGGGGACATTGAACAGGGCAGTGGGGCTCTGTGGGCCTTGCAGGAGAACTGGTGAACAGAGTCCATGAGACAAAAGAAGTTTTGGGGGTTCCTTCAGGATTCAGGTGACACTAAAACAGAACCCGTGCACTACTCCTCTGTAAAATGGCCCCTCTCCAGCTAAGATGGATTAAGATGCCTTTTGCTCACTGAAACCATAGGCCTAAATGTGCAACAGGAGTGAGTTCTATTGTATCTCAGTTTTTAATCAACACCTTCCATTGTAATATCACCCTTCCATGGCCAACCAACCCCATGGATGTGGTGATGTGTCCCTGAGCAGCTGAGCTGACAGGGGAGGTGCCTTGCTCTGATGATCTTGTTGTGGGTGCAGGATAAAAAGTAAGAGAAACATGTCACTGTCAATTAACTAATGTTTGTACAAGGGATGGTTGAACCCCATGGAGTTTTGTTAACCTTGTGGCCTCTTTGTAAAACCTGCCTGAGTTCATGAACCTATTCCCATCTTGTAATTTAAAGCCACACATTCTTCTTTAGGGTGGGGTTAATCAAAATATGTTTTTAGTTAAGAAGCATATGATGCTATGAATAGGGGTAGAACACTAGCTCTCAATTTAGGCAGGCAGATGCTTTTGACAGTACAAGGCCTGTACGTGCACTTCCATTTGTTTTTCCTTTCCTTCTTTGTTTCTGTTTCACAGCTACTTGGAAATTATTTTTCCACTAGCTGCATTTTCTCTCAGATTCCTTTGCAGTAGTTTGCTCTTCTGGCAGTCTCCTGAAGGTAACAAAGTCCTCATGACTTACCAAATCTAACCAGGAGGGTATATTCAAGTAGGTTTTGAAAATGGGCCAAATGGATTCCCTGCTCTTTTGAAAACAGCTCTTTATCAGCACAAAATATCAAATGCCACCAGTATCTCCTGCCTCCAGCAGAAGAGACAGATATCAGAATTCCCTTTGTCTGGACAGTGTGACCATGAATCACTGTCTCTCCATTACCGCTGTCGGGACACAGTGCCTGTGTCCTGTGAGTATTACTTTGGATGACAGCACCTTACTTACTCAAGACTTGAATTCTCAGTTGTGTTAGGTTATGAAAAGTACTGAAAAACAGACCCAAATTAACTACTTTCAAAGGCACGACGGAGTTTGATCCAGGTCCAAGTCACTTCCCTCACATTAATAACGTCAAGACAGTATTTCAATGTGTATCAGTTAAAACCATGTCATCATCTAAACATCTCACTGCAAGTTCAGCGCTCACAGGCAGGCTAACAGCTCCATGACTGGCATCAATCCAGAGTCAAAATTTGGTTTCCAGAATACAGTAGATCTTTTTAAACATATTTGAGGGAGTTATTTTTTTGGGGAGGGGGGTGGAGAGGGGAATGGAAGGGGTTGGTGTCTATGATACCTTCTATTGTAACTTCAGGAATTCAACTTAGGTACAATGCTTATGTTTTACTGGAAAGCATTCTGAAGTTTTGAATATGATTATAGATATTATTTGAAATTGTAATGTTTAAATGTTTTAGTATAAATGTATGAACTTGGATTCATGCTCTAAGTCATGCTAGGGCAATGAACAAAGCAATTTTCTAATGCAGAAAGAGTATAGAAGGAGTAATTTAAAAAATCAGGGTATTAAAGAAGTTATTCTAAAAATAATCCATTTCAGCACTTTGTTATTTTAGAAGATTTACTCTTCACTCATCTAATCTTATCAGACAAGATAAATTTATAAATACAGACACAATCTGGTAAGATTTTTTTATTTATTAATATGCTAGCTGGTTTATGTGCCAATGCTGATTTGTCATTAAAACAAAAAAAGTTTTTTGAGAAAATACATTTAATTACACGAAAAAACACTGTTTTTACAGGTTTGCCTCACTGAATTTGGAAGCCCAGTGACATTTCATTTAGTGCCCAGGTCACAGCGCATTTCTCTGGCATCACCACCCTGCAAAAAGAGTTTTATGCTTTATAGTTTCCAATGTCTACAGCACAACTCCTTCCCCTTTTTCCACTCAGATTTCCCATTACATTCTTATGACTTCATTTTTTTCACATTAAATCTGCTTTCTGTAGCAAAATGATGGCTCATATTGGTGTCCAAAGTAGTTTCTCTTTCCAAATCTGTTGACAGTGGCTGAATCATCAACATAACCATGTGCAAGACTGTCCTGGTGTTATTAATCTCTTTCAACAGGGTCAGTGTTTGCTTTTTTTAGTACCCGTGGCATGTGACAGGGTTGTGAGCAAAACAAAGTGGCTAAACTTCTCTTGAACAGAGTATGGCACACAAACTTTGCCACCACCACTTGGCACTATTTTTGGCAGGGGGTACTTACCAAGTGCTTTAAATGGGTCTCTGGACAACTTAGAACAGCTCTGCAGAAGGAAATGCTTCTTTGGAAAATCGTGGTGAAGGTTGCCTTTTTCTGCCAAACTCCAGCAAGCTTTTCATGGATTTGCTGAGTGATACATCTGGAGTCCAAGCTGTCCTCTCATGCCTTCAGGTGACTGAATCACAGAGCTGCCCCTATTGTGATTTTTCTGGGGTAAAAGAAGCGCTGCACTCTCATCTTCTTTCCAAAGGGTTTTCTATTGATACCACACTGAACATAAAGTGCTTGCCCAGCAGGGTCTTTCACATAGGAATAAAACCTGACAATCCTGTTTCTAGCCTCTTGCTCCAAAGAGAGCTGCAGTTCTTGTGCAGAGGCATATCCAGGGGAATCATGTCCTCCTGAGGAGGAGGTGAGTTAGACAAAAGCGTGGCCTTCATGGGCTGTGAATCCTCAGGCACTGTTCCTGCTCATGGTGTGATTGCTTATACAGTAACATCTTTCCCTCCTCCTCACAGTTTTCTTTCATTAATGACGGTACAAGACTTATATTTATGCAAACCCCACTACACTTTGCAGTCTGGAGTTCTACACACAAGGTCCCATCATTAGGTGCATGCAGACTTCATGCATGGAAATACGGTACACTGGGACATTAGAGAGTTATCCTTCTTGTGTCAGCAAGTCACAAAGTCCAGTTACTGGTGCTTGTACCGTTGTGGCACTGAGACTCCCTATAAAGTTGTTAGTAGCTACTTGAGGATTTGTAAAAGTCCTTAAAAATAAAAGCTGGAGCCTAAATGTCTCAGCTATAGTGCAATTCTATAGTTTGCAATTCTACTTGGTGAAAGATAATTTCCTGAAGTACAATACAACTAGTGATGATATGTAATTGAACTGTATGCTGTTCTTGCTCCTATAATTCCTCAGCTGTTGGCTGTGCAGGAAGAGAAATGAGAAATAATTAACAAAGTATAGTGTGGAGTGGTCCAATCAGTAAGTAGGATGTCTCAGCCTAAGCTGAGTGCTAAATAGTGTCAAAGTCTGTAATTTCATTGGTTGCATGGCCAGCTTTTAGAGGCAAGAGCATCAAATAGATTGTAACAGGATATAATACTTTATAGATATACTTTGCTTTACAGAGTGAAAAAGCATCCTTCTCAAGTCATTCCCTGTAGCAACAGACCAATAAAAAATGTGGTTTTAATCTTCTCCTATAATTAATTTGCTTTAGAATAATTTACAGGTGTCCTGATTAACAGAGGCACACAAAAAGCCAGCTCCATCCTGCACAGAGTCTATTTATTCCTGACTGCATATTTTTGGCTGCTAGCACTACTAACGACACATTGAAGGGAAATTTTGCCCTGATGCCTCACCTATCTCTCTGTATAAAACTCTACCTTGAAGCCCCTTATAATACCTAAGTATTTTTGCTAAAAAAAATATAATGAAGCCATAAACTCCTCAATGAGAGCCATGTAAGTATTCAATGTAGTTTTATGCTCTTGAAGACTGAGACATAAAGACAAAGTGCAGCAAATTACCAAGTGGCAGCATCAACTTTGCTATGGCAATTGCAAAGAGACATTCCAGTTAAATTGCTCTGATGTGCATTTGGAGTAGGCAAAGAACTTACAGGCCAGCGTATAGAAATTTCTGGAACTGCCACAACTCCATTGTGAGTCTGAGCACCAAGTGAAAACCTTTTTAAATACCCATCCTGGGAGGCACACACATTGCTTATGCATTCCATGTAGTATAAGGAATGATTTTCTCTTTTGGTATCTGGGACAGGACAAGAAAGACCTCCATGGTGCTTGACAAAACCCCAAGTGCCTGGATTCTTTTCTTACACCTGACAATGCCTATTAAATCTTAATTAAAGCTACCATGAACAGGTCTATCTCATGGCTGTGCCTGTGCAGCAGTCAGGATTGTGTTCGGCTTTCTATTCCAGTTCATTCTGTCGTGACTGGACTCTTTGGGGTGGGCCTTTCTTCACACAGGAACAGATCTGCAGGTCTGAACCCATGAACTCCCACCCTCCTTACATTTTAGTCATTGATAGGAAAAGGCTAAAATAAAACTGGGCCTTCATCTCTGTACTGCACATTAAACATTTCAAAGAAATGACTGACATGATTTCCAGCATCATGGAAGATGAATTCAGCAGTCTTCCGTTCACTGAGAATTCAGCTCCAACGTTAAAAGTGCATGAGAAGGACTCTGGCACTGTACCAGCATCCATCTACTGGCATCTGGTGAAGTCAGTTTGGTCTTCACATGCATTCAGTGTTGGACTTTATGCTGAATTTATTGACAAAGGGTGGAAGTTACACCAGCAGTTTTAAAAACAAGGTTATCTGTTTCTCAGAAGCAGGACATAATCCTATGACCTCACAGGTCACTGAAAAGCCCTCAAATGTTAGTGATTTTTTCTCATTCTCTCTATGGATTCAACTAAAGCCAGTAGTCTAAAAGAACTAGCAAAGTACAGTCTGAAATGTGATTGACTGAAAGTCATAATGGACTGTCTTTGCAGTAGGAGTGTTCCGGGAGCTCCTCTCACCGGTCAGCTGGCTTTCCTTGGCATTAGGTTATGAGGCTAACTTGGAAGCTGCTGGGTCAACATTAACTGTAAGTTACGTAGTGACAAAGACAATTGCCAAGAACTCCAAAACAATTAAGTAGAGTCAGGCAAATGGATTTAAAGGATTGGGGTTTTTTTATAAAGCAAACAATCAAATGCTTGACTGCTTTACCTCCTGCTGAGAAAGTTCTCTGACTTCAGTGAAGGGCCATTTAAAGCATTTCAGTCAGACTGAAAAATGGCTGTACCTGCTAAAAAAATTAGGAAAGAAACAACAATGTGTTGCAGGATGGACTACTCCCTGTTGGGAACTATTAACTCCTTCAAAGGAGGAAAGACTTTGCTTAAGGCTTTTATAAAGAACTGGATCAGGACTGAACTGGCAGTATACAGAGAGCAAGTTGGCTTAGAAGGGTATGAGGGCCCACTTTCTGCATGGAAAATATTTGCCACTTGTGGAACAGGTATTACTTCAGATCATGTGGACCAGGTCTGATGAAGAAAATGGGATCTCCTATCTCCAGTGGCTGCTGGTACAATAGAACATTTTACTTGAATTACATCACTGTAAGAGCAAACCTAAGCTTATCTAGTCAAATGGTAGCTTTTTGAGGGGAAAATAGAACCTGCCATATTGACATTTAGAATCTTTTAATATGCAACTACTTTAAAGAATGTGATGTGTTTATGTTTTCAGGAAAATTTTTTATGAAATGGATTTTTTTTGTACCTGTCCTGCTGACTGACCCCAGTGCTCATTGCCACAGAAATTCCCTGTTCCTGACATTTTCATCAGGAATGTAACTCAGGGCATTCTTGGGGTAGTTAGTAACATAGCACCTGGTTTCAGATAGACTCATCAGCCATGTTTAGTTGTAATAAGCACAACCTGTATGAACATATGAGGGCTTGAAACCTGCAGTCTCACCATCCCAGATGAATGCCTCAGACTTGGGATTATCAAGGAAGGAGATTGTCTCTAATCAGAAATGAAAAGTTTTGATCTGACACACAGCAAAAGTGCAGACTTTTAACATCTGTTGTGGAAGAGGTAAAACATTTCTCACCCAGGTGCGCTGAGAACATGATATGACCCAGTTTCTTGTTGGCAGACAGAACTGATGCCAGCAGGACCCTAAATCATGTTTTCAAAATCCCAGTGTTTAAGTGCAGTCCTGGAGTTACACACTTGCACTGGTCCTGAATGAAGAGCTGATCCACACTGCAAACAAACAGACAGGAGTAATGAATTGCATCTAAATGTTTTTGCACAAACAAGGTCAAGAAAAGGAACACAAAGATCATTAGTAGGATACAGAACAGAGAGAAAAGGAAAGACTGGAGATGAAAAGAAGTTATCTGCCTTGCATTGTAAGATCCAGCTTTAGCACACCCTTCTCCTATTCCTCCTCCCAGCCATATCATTGGACCTTCTTCTCCATTATCTTGTTCCTTATGAAGGATGATGGGAAAATAAGAGCCTGCTGCTTTGGTATTTCTGGTATCTCTGCACACAGAGACTGTAACTTCCCTTCCCTCATGATGTTTTACTCTGTCAGAAAGCCATCATAGCTATTCCAGGTCACAAAAACACACCCTTCAGTCACAGCAGAATATGCCCGATGTATCAGGAGAAGGCATAAAAGCAACAAAAATAATATTGAAACGAGGTACAACAATCCTTCCAGTTTTTTTCACCTTGCTCATTCTACCTCAACCACTGAGTCTCTAAACTCTTTGAAAACAAGCTGTTCTTTGCCACGTGTGATAGAGCACTATGTAGTAACAACAGTTAATAAGAAAATGCAATACTTTAAGGGGCAATATGTTATGTCATTACATTAAAAGGCATTCCAAGAGATCTGATATGCTGGTTTTTCGCAGAGAAGATAATGCAAATGATCAGAGAATGAAATGTTATGGATGTCTGAGACTGCACTGTTCCTCATAGGCTCTACAATTATTATGATTCAGACTCCTTATTTCCATTCAAGGTCTATGAGTCAACCAAACAGGGAAGGTTTCTGTCCATGACATGCAGATTTCATGCTCAAGGTCAATCGGTGTCCTAGAATGCAACATGGCACTTAGGGGCATGGTTTTGTGTTGGACTTTGCAGTGCTGGCTTAATGGTGGGACCCAATGATCTTGGAGGTTTTTCCCAACCTAAATAACGCTATGATTCTATGTGCTCATACCCACGGAGGTCTTGTACTGAGATAAAATTTTCAAGTTCTATAAGGGAAGCTCAGAGGCATCCAGTGTTCGCACCTCTTCATGGTGGCTGGGTGAGGACAGGAGAAGCATTGCTTTTAAACCATCCTCACTTTCCTCTGCTAGCCCTATAGAAATTCACTGACATTTAAACCACATGTGGATAGAGTAAATGTCAGGTTGGTGATGGGTGCTAACAATACACGTCCTCTGTGCTTGCAAATTCATGGACCTTTTATTACCATCTTACATGCATCTGGATAAGACTAACCTTGTCACCAGTTCTTCTAGAGACAATGCTGTGATCGGTAAGTAAAAGGGGCAGGAGACAGAGTGGAGTAGGGCTTGTGGAAATCTTAATGCACGTTGCCATGTATCTTCGCATTTCTCATAGGTATCAGGCACTTCATGTCTGTAGTAGAATGCCTCACAGCAGCTCACAAGAACTGTCTTTGTCATCCAGGAATATTCCAAGGAAATACTGAATCCAGTTTTCTTTTTCCTGCTCCACACTGTGAGAAAGAGAATATGAAAACCAAACTCCATCTTCTGCTGAAGATCATTGTAAGCAATACTGCAGAGTCCATGGGAAACATTGAACTGACAAAATTTTGTTAGTCTTTGAATAGACTAACAAAACAGTCTACTCAGCTCAAATGCATTTCAGCTCAGTGCCCATGCTTTCTTCTCAACTGACAAAATGATGCCATTGGTGTCAGGAGTGCTGCTTTTTCATGCCAATTGTGTGTGGCACCTACTATGATTGTTTGGTGCTTTTTCATCCCAATTTTGAAGACACAGGGAACAAGAACAACAAAACCCTGACAGCTTCTGTTGCAAGGAGAACTGTTTTGCTGTAACAAGAATTACAAGAGCTAAGTAATAAACCTTGAAAGGTTCAGCATACAAAGCATTTTAAGCCAATTTTTGCAAGCACAGTTATGTAAACCACAGTACAGGGATTTGAACTGGTAATGCTGAAGTTGTTTAACTTCAGCAGTGCTAGCAGGGAAGTGATGCAGTTGGGCAGAGACAGGAAGAAATGGAAGAATGGGATATTCCTTGGCTATGCTGGCCAAGCGGCTGCATGGCTGCATATTTGTATGAGGAAGCCAAAAACTGTGTAGTTTGTTATCCATGAATCTTTCAAGCCAGACATAAAATATTCTGCTCTTGTTTGGATTGTATGGACACTCATCCTTCCTAGCACTCGCCCTTTAAGTAAAACATTTGTTGCTCTGTCTTGAGCTAAAGTCTCTTCACTGTTGTATTGCATAGTGAATATTTAGCACTTACAATCTTCTGCCTTGCACTGTGACTACGCCATGTAATGAGATGTGATTACAGAGTCTTTGAGATGAAAAGTAATATATCAATACACTATTATGATATATAAATTGAAAAGACACTATACTTTTGGATATAAAGGCTCTGAGAACAAGGACGGTAGTTTACTACACATTTCCATATTGCCTGACAGTGGGACCCTGACCCAGCCTTGGGGTCTCTAGGAACATTATACTCCAAACAATAATCCCAAATCAAATGGAAAAGTTTTGTGTTATTAGAATCACTCCAAGAGATATAGTATGACATTATGTTGCTGCATAAGCACATGGAGCCCTGCATGATTAGACTAATGTCCACAATCAGGGTACTACTTTGCAGAGAGCTAAAACCCACTCTCAACTCTCTATAAAGTTTCCCATAAGACAAGAAATTTTCTATATGTCAGATGAAGTTTCAGTGGGATGCAAAAATCTGTGTTCTGCTACCAAAATGATTATTGTACATTAAGCCACTGATATTTTTTTATCTGTTGTACATCATTGCATCCATTGCACTTTAGCAATTACATTTTTGTAGTCAGACTTGCTCCTGAATCAGTTTCCAGGATAATGTGATCATTGGCATAGAGGTACTTTAGCCTGTTTCCCCTTTATTGGTAGAACTCAATTACCTTCTTTGGAGTCATTTTGGATTTGTACAGCCTGAGCATGAGAGAAAAGCACTAATCCTGCTCTTTTGAGGAAAGTGGTGACGAGTGCAATTCTTTTTGGCAGAGTGAACACACTGACCTCGTGAAAGTGATTTCTGAACAACCACACAATTCTCTGGATAAAAGAATTATGAAGGAACGTGTAGGTGGATGGCTGGAGCTGACCCTTTCCTCTCTCTCCTGATAAAACATTGTCCCTGTGTAACTCATTAAACCTTTTAATCTGCTCTTAACTATTTTCCCCCCAATTTTTCTGTGTATCATTTGGTGTGGCTCTGCTGCTAGGATTAGACACTTGTGTCTTCTCCCAAGAAGTGTCTTGCCATGGAGTGAGAGGCAAAAAGCTGTGGTATGGCTCAGCTAAGCCTTGCTCCCCTTCTTGTTTCAGTATTGCTTTGGAGGCATGAAACACAGGGGGAGGGACAAAATTTAACTCTGTTGTGGCAAAGAAGTATATATAGTTTTTACTGTACCATAAAATGAGGAGACAAAAGAGAGGATAACAGAGGAGAAGACTGTTGTTAAAAACAACTACCAGCTTAATCAAACCAAGCTTCGCAAAAACAAGGCAATATCACAGGCCAAAGAACCCACAAAAAATAATCCAGCCAAGGCAGAGCGGTCAGTTTTTCTGCATGTGCAGGATGTATTGGCAGCCTCTGCTTGGCTTAGGCAGGATGACAGAACAGATTCAAACAGGAGAACATCAGCAACAGCTGTTCCGGCTGCCGCTTCAGTATTGCCTGGCTGCCATCAATTTGCCATTAATTCCCTTCAGATGTACTAGCTTTGCCTCACTGCTTTCCAAGGGCTGCACGCTGCATGGCACCGGGCTATCACTCATCCCATCAGATGTTTGATAATTGCACTGAGCTAGAGATTGGCAGTGACAGGCATTAATGGGGGCATTACCAGCATTATTAATGAGTGTTCACTTTTCTGCTTCTCCTGCCTGCTCAGCTTGCAGATCTGTTCAATCGTTTGCAGTGAAATGACCTGCTGCAAAATGATGCAAGAAAGAGAAAACATGGTTACAGCACATCCTAGGTGTAAATCATCTTGTATAACACAAAGCTGTATTGCCATGCACTACATCAAAGAAAGACAATATTCAGTAACCTGCATATGGGAACATATTATATGTATGCGGTTCTTGTCTTTAAGGTGCAGTACTTGGCAATTGCACATTGCAATGCTGTTTGTGATATGGTGGTTTCCAGGATAGCAGTGTGCTGAGTCTGGGGACCCCTCTGCAACCATGCCTAATCTCACCCACATTCAGAAGTTTGTTTAAACTCAATAGGGCAAGTTCAACCCACAAGTGTTGCAAATCAGACCACAAAGTGACACCAGGGGTGGATGTGCCTTGTTTTCCTTGCTCTTATGCTGCAACACAACTCAGTGAGCAGCTGGAGCTCCTCACTTCTTCACAGCACTGCAGAGCTTCCTTACTTAGAAAACACCCTCTCTGTGAGGACATATAACATCTTTCAAGGAAAAGATTGTTTTGATTTGATTTGTTTTACTAATCATGAAGCTTTATATTCATGTAATGAATCAGAGCTATCCTGAAAAAGACTATACTATATTTAGGAATAGCCTGTGCAGGCAGTGTTGCTAATGCTGCCACAGTGGGTACATGTTGGTTTTTAGCACAAGTACCAGTTCCTGTCTGTGGTGGATGAACAGCTTTTACATTCTCATAGTAACAACAGCTACTGGGAACAGGATTTGTTTTGTGGCTGCCTTGAATGAGCACACGTGCTGCCAACAGCACTGATTCCCGGGAACAAAGTCTGCCTCGCTTTGTTGCCAAATATTGACCTCCTGCACTAAGTGCCAGCATAGTTCACCTATTTTAACATGGATGAGGCCTCTGCAGAGGGACCTAGGAGAGAGGGTCTGGGAAGGAGAAACAATTGTCAAAGGAGGAGTAACTATCCTCCTGGAATTTTTCTTGTCTGTGAACAAAGGGACAGAGCACTCTGAAACATGTAAACGCAGCCTTCCTCATCTCAAGGAAGTGCCTCATCTTGGCAACTTTCCCTTTCTCTCTCATATTTATTTCCTACTCTCACCATTTACTGTGTGAAATACTGGTACTGAGCTAGAGTCTTGCAAACAAACATGTCCTCTGTTGCAGGGAGTAACAAACCTTTGCCCAACTTCCCTGAATGGATTTCAAGTTTAAAAACCCAGTTCCATGCAAACATAATCTCTGCCTAGGCAAGTGCCATAATCAGCATATGTCATATATTCCCAGAGGAATATTCCCAGAGGAATGGGGAACAGACACCCCTCCTCACACCTGCACTGAGCCCACACAACTTATGTCAGGGGCATAAACTGGGGGCAACAGATGTTCACCTGAATGAGGGGATATGGGTGTGCATCTAGGGCATGCCTCAGCCATGACCCAGCACAGGATCTTGGTGAGATGCTGCTCTGCACCTGTCCCTACTACTCATCAGCTTTGGCTTTCAGGGGACCAAAACCTAGTGTAAGGGCCAGCAAGGAAACTTGCAGTGAGTTTCAAGAGGATTCCCTGATCTGGATCCTAGGTGAGCCAGCAACACACTTGATACCCTTGTTGAATGTCTTTGTTGGCTGAGAAAACTGGAAAATCTATTCCCAGTGAGGCAGGGGACTGGGAGAAGTACAAGCTGAAGACAGTTGAGAATTGCTGTGGAGAAATTTCAGCTCCTCCCAAGTCTGGGACCTTTGTGCAATGCTAAGCTGATCCCTTCAACAAGACTTCTCACGCACGGCTGTCAAATGGCATAGTGACTAAGGAAAAAATCTTTTGTATTTAGGGTTAATATTTGCTTAATGTTTTCATAATTTTAAAGCAAGATTTCAGGCAGAAATAAAAAAGTAGCCTTTTAAGATAATAATAGCAACAAGGTGATTTTCACATTCAAAACAACAGCACAGCAAACACTATTCAGAAAGCATTGCTGTTTCAAATTTGTATTTTTCACAGAGAAAAATGGAGCAGACACCCTCGCTCATGCCCCCAAACCCTTATTGTGACAGGGCTAAGGATTGTTTACTTTCAATTTCTGATTTCTGCCTAAAACCCCTTCAGTCTGACTGGCAGAACTGCTGAACACTTAAAGCTGCAATTGTGGTACATGGGAAACTTTTCACCTCCACCTCTTTTTTGCCTTATGTGTAGAAAGGTGCTGAATTGCTTTTCATTTAGAAGAATTATTGTGAGAGGATATTTCTAAACACCCATGAAGCAACTCACTGCCCATTGTAAATTTCGCAGGAAGGCTCATGAAAATACAAGCGATTCTTCCTGCGGTGATGTGTGGTAAATAAGGTGTGGGACTGCACATGACCAGCACTGAGGCAGCGATGTGCGGCACAGCTTCTCCGTAAGTGAGCACCATCCATCGCCTCCATGGGCTGAGGCAGGGCGAGTGCAACACAGGCTGTGTGGCACTGGGGAGCTGTGGACCACTGCAAAATCTAGCCTCTGAATGGGATGAACTGAAGGTGTGGGGATGATTTTAATCTGGATATTTCCTTGAAGGGGTTTATGTGCACTAAACATGGTGCAGAACAAGTGAAAATCCCTGCCTTTAACTAGCTCTGTTATAGCACCCTGTCTGTTCTAAAGAAGAGTCTCCTCATTGGGCCTTTTCCCAATATGGAAGGGGTTTGCACTTTTTCCCTTTTTAACCAACTGAAACAAAAAACTAGGAAAAGTCACTTTAGAAAGCTCATTCTTACAAGGTTTTTAGGCAACAGTCATTTGGATACATTTCAGATAAGCAGCCAACCTTGTGCATGCTTATCCAAATCCAAACCTCTTACAATGTTCTCTCCCTACTATTAATCTTATATCCTATTAGTGGGATTTATTGTGACTTTTCTGGATGCTGGTGCTATATTTTGGTTGGATGTGGGTGACCTGCTCTGGATGACCTAGGGATCAAAAGGTTAATTGAGAATTCCAAACACATAATTAATCTCA
Organism: Scytalopus superciliaris; assembly: GCA_013400415.1. Classification (NCBI taxonomy): domain Eukaryota; kingdom Metazoa; phylum Chordata; class Aves; order Passeriformes; family Rhinocryptidae; genus Scytalopus; species Scytalopus superciliaris. Next base: position 540,819 of record VXBX01004427.1, read on the forward strand.
AAATTTATCTCCTCTAACTTCACAGGGCTTAATTATGGCATTGATAGTAGATTTAGATTTGTATAAAATTACTTAAGGAATAATAAAAATTCTCTCAAGACATGGAGAACCTTTCTCCTCTGGAGCTAAGAATCTGTTCAGTGGAAAAGAGCATTTTTATAGGGCCTATTTGAATTTGAGTGATACCGAAGCTTTCATCTGTTATTTAAAGGCATGTGATACACAGATAACATAAATCAGGGTATTTCCATTGACTCCAGCTGTGGAAAAAAAGAAAAGTAAGAAAATATGGTCTGCCCGGGTGCACAATAATGTATATACTTAACTGCTATCCAGAGCATGAGACTGGGTTGAAAAGCATACCTTCATACAGCCCAGATGGGAGATGGTGCAGTACCATTCTCCTCACTCTTCAGATGAGAAACCAAGATGCAGAGTAAGCCCAGGGAGCAGAGGACCCAAATGGTTTATAATTCTCTGTGGTATATTCTCCACCCTTCCTTGTTGCAAAACATTGCCATGGTGAGTGAGGGGCTCAGTGGGACTGGCAGCTCCTCTCTGGACTAGTTTTGCCTGGCCTCCTTGAGGAGAGTGAAACAGTCGTTCTTTCCATGGGAAATCATGGCACATGCCTGTGTGAAGGAATGGCCTGTAATTCACACATCCCAGGGGCAGTTCTTGTTTAGGAGCACACTGGGGATGAGACAGTCAAAGACAGCAAGCAGCGCTCAAAATAAAAAAGAAAATTCCCCCCCAAAATACAAAGTGTGGGACTGTTTTCTGCTAAATGAAATGACAACCTTTGTCACTCTGTGAATACAACAAAGCACAAACTACTTCAAGTGCCTATGCAGTGAAGGAGCCCCTTTCCCCATGTTCCTGCCTTCTCTCACTCTTGGTTTAGTGAGTGCAGCAGTGAGGGACGGGTGATAACATATCCCAATTTTGGTATGTTCATCTTGTCTCCTCCTACCACCTCATATTCCCTCAGGCGACTCTCTTGAGTCTAAACTCTTGCACACTGAGATTTGTCTGGAACTCAAGCGAAGTCAGGTCAGCCTGCCACAGCAAAACTGCTGATGCTGAAGAGAGGAGAGTGGGTGGTTGGGAGCCACGTGTGATTAGCCCTGTATAGAAGGTGTTTCCTTTTTTTCTCTTCAAAGTAGGGTAGGGGAGAAAGAGGAACTTGCTCTAAGTGGTGGGCATTTTCAAAACATTCTTTCTGTAATGCTCTGATGTGAATTACTGTAGAGCAACACTGAGGGTTGGAGGCTGGGCATGGTCAGAAAAGGACTGTGAGGATGGGGAGCCACCCTTCACCCCCATTGTGGCTGCCACCAGGTACAGTTCTACAGAACACTAATAGGATAGGATCCAGGGAAAATCACAAAGAGCATAATTCATATTGAGGTGTTGAGATTTGTTTTGGTTTGATTTGGTTTTTTTAATTAACTGCAAGACATCAAAAAATAAACATTTCAAAAGTGTGTGTTGGCATGCACAGTTATGTCCATAATTCATGAGGGCTTTTAAGGCATTCAAGAGGATCCAACAGTGCTGAAGTCATGGGACAAATCCCTAATCACTGACTTTATCCTCTTACGCTTGGACCCAATCTGCTCAGTGTTAAAGCACCCAAGAAGTGGTAACAGAAGAGAGAGCCCAAGGTCATTGTGAGGTGCAGTCTGGTCTTTATCACTCTCTGATTGACTTTTGAGAAGATGAAACTTCCAAGAGTAATGTAAAACAGCAAAACTTGAAAAAGGAATGCCAGCCTCCAGAATTTCATTAAAATTTCAGTAAGTTGGCTGCCTCCATGAATAAAACGTTGCCCAGGTACCTGTGTGAGAGGAGCTCAGTGGACCGACCCCAGGTACAGCATTTGGACCTTAGGTGTGATGAAATGTGCTGGCTTAGGGGTACTGAGGGACTCTAGTCTCCATTATATGGCAAAATATGCCCATCAGTTCCTCTGAATTATTTCTGAAAGGGAAATGCCCATATTTAAAGGAACCAAAACTGTAGTAGATGAAAGCTAATCTAATCAAGTGCATTTATGTAATTACTTTCATATGAACAACAATTGCTGAGATGAATTATAGAGATGGAGAGAAAATGACTACTGTGAGATGACATAACACCAATGCTCAGAAATTTGTAGTCAAGCGGGAAATATGCCAGATGTTCTGTAGTACTTAAAGCTAATGGAATGCCACATTAATCACCCTTTAAGGCAGCCTTTCATGCTTATGTGTTGGAAATTGTTATCTTCCCTTTAAGTTTCATATTTCTGATTTTGTCACTTTAGGTCTCAACTCAAGGTCATCACATCAATATCATACCTTTGAGTGTGTCAATAGCCCATGACCAGACTGAGATTTTTACGCTCTGTGTTTCCAGGGCGTTTCCTTGGAGATTTATTGCTAAGTCCTGCCAGAGGTACAGCACATATTGTGCCTCCAAAATTGGCACAGCTCAAAGACCTGCAAGGTATAGGAATTAGCTTTAAGAGTGGTGTGTTTAATTACACCCATTACACACTTCAATTACCTGAAACAGTTATAGCTGGTCCCAGGGAAACATTGAAGCGGTCTAACTAGGAGTTCACAATATGTCCATCAATTGCTCTTTGTACCAAAATAAATAGATCAAGTTGCCATATCCACCCACAAAAGAAAAAGTGGGAATGACAATAGTAATCTAAGTCCTACCCAGTCCAAAGTTTGCCCTATAATATACTGCCCAAACAAGGAACAGAAACAACCAGAGCCAGTAGACAAAGTGTTTAGCTGGCCAATTTGGAGACGCCAAAGGAGCAAACATGCTAAGTAACAGCCAGCCCTACTATCCCACGGTGTTAATCAGGAGTTGTCCATCCTCAAAAAGCACTCCCAGGCTTAGTCTTGAAGTAACTATTTGGCTAAGTTGGCTGAAAATCCACCAATCAATTTTCAAGACAATACCCTGAAAATTGCCAAAACTTTCAGGAAAAATGAACTGCTAAGGTCCAAATGCCAAAGGAGGGAAGACATCCAGAGAATGGAACTGTATGCGGAAGGCTATTAGAATTGAAAAGGGAGACATATGAGATCTGTCTGGCTGAGAACAATCCAGGAAAGTTCTGAGAACTGCTGAAGAATTTATCTCTGCAGACCAAGCTGTCAAAAAAACAGGCTGTAAATCTAATGCTTGCTAATCTCTATCTGTTGAAGGGATGCCATGGTGTGTGCAGTGATTGAATTTCAGCACATTAGTATTACAGTCTTAGTTCTCTCCCACATTGACCAATTATTTTTACAAATTTTAGAAGCTTAGCAAATTTTCTGAAAGGGAAAGAAGCTGTCCTAAGGAGATTTTTAAAGCTCAGAAACATTTCCTAGGTCTTCCTGTTACCACTTGAAGTGCCAGCTATGCATTCTGACAGCAATGAGATGAGACCCAGCAGAAAAAGCAATTCTGAAGAACTAAATCGAAATCTTCACATAGCTGTATCCAGTGCACAGCGTGCATGAGGCAGAGTAGCCTGTACCAGCTAAACACAGTCAAAGAAGAGAGATAACAGGATGCTCTTGCCAGCTATTTTATGTGAGGGATTTTGAGAGCCCGATTGTTGTCATGAATGAAGGCACAGTATCCCCCAGAATGATTGCACTAGTCATGACACTGACCCATTTGTATGGGAACATCATCTGGCAAGGATACAAGCAAGCATCCTCTGCCACTTCTGCTGCTTGCCAGAAATAGTTGTTTGTCAATTGGGGAGAAAAAGAGGAATGAAATGTGTGAAGGGGAGTGCAACAGAGTGGCACTAGAAGCCCGAGAGTGCAGGAAGATGTTAAAGCAAAGGAGGAACATCTGGGCAGAAATCTGGCTCCTGCTGAATTGAGCAATAAAGTGCTTAATTGGCTCTTATAGGGCCAGGATTTCAGCCCTGATGAGGGAGAGTTTTCATAAGTGGGATAAAAAACACATCTGTGTGGAAGAAGTGGCTGGACTGTCTGAAGTTCTTGGACAGTTTCAGCTGAGGATCTTTTATCTTGCCTATGTTTGTAGAACTAGACAGATCATGACCAAAGACTTTTGTATTGTTTGAAGTGCTCTGTCTTGGTATGGAGGTCTACAGAAAGAATAGCTACAGCCATTAAAACTCAACAGGATGGGACATATCTCTTAATGGCACATAAACGTAAACTATGGGTAATTCCTGCAAGGGGTCTCCTTCTTCTTTCCCTAGACTCAGCTACTTGGGGAGATCCAAGAGCAATAATTAATGAGAGGCAAGACTGCTCATAAAGGGTGGTGACACAGACAAGGGGATGCCTCAGAGGCTCTTAACTCAAACAGCAAGTGAAGGTTTGCCTGCACTAAACTGATAGAATAACAATAGGCAGATGAAAGGCAGATTTTTAGAGCTGCTGTGTAAGACACCTTGTACTAGAAGCATATATTAGATCCAGGCTTCTGGCAAAACATTAGTAGAAGGACTGATGTCAGACCACCACATGTGCTGGAGGCAGGAATCTTTCATGGGTGTGCACCCAACAGTTGCATTTCTTTCCCAAAGTAAAAGCTAAGTGGGATGTATAAACCCAGTGGGAGATGCTGCCTCTCAGATATGCAAGTAGCCACCAGTCAGACAACAGGGGACAACTTGTTTCTGTTCAAAGAAGTTCACTATATCTGGTCCTGGAATACTCATCTCAGGCAAAAACCTGACACATGTACCCTGTGCGTGGCCAGCCCATGGCCCACCATTTGATTTCTGGAGTTTTAGCAGTGGATTCTTTTTCCCTCAGACCTTGAATGTGTCTGACTTGTCATCCCAACTCACATCTGCATTCTGATTAGGGCTTCCAAAATCCATTCTCCTACCCAGGGGCAGCAGGGTCAGCTGGAGAACCTACTGTATGGCAAGGTGACACGGTGTGGCAGCCAGGTAGCCTCGGGCTGTGACACTCAGGACAGTCCCCACCCACCACTTTCCTCCTTGGAGCTGTGCACAACATCTGGGGAATCACCTCTTTTCCATGGGGCCTCCAAACATGATGAGCCTGGGAGAAGGAATGTTTTAAAGGAAACAGCCAGGGTATCTTGCAGACACAGCAGTTTCCCACAGGAACAGGAAAAGGTGGTTTATTTGAAACGTTTAAAGTAATATTGGAAGAAGTCCTAGAAAACAGCGTGGAGAACATCTATGTTTTGAAGTTGTGGGTTAATTAATTGCTTAGAGAATTTTGAAAACCTTACTCATTAGTTGTCATAACAAACTTCCCTCCTGCCTTGGAAATAGATATTCCTCTTCATTACATCAGTATAAACCAGAAATTTCTCTGTTAAAAGCAAAACATTATACCAGCACAAAATGTAGATCAGACATTCAACCATCAATAGTTTGCTATGTTTCTCCTGGATAAGTAAGTGATTGCTCAGGTCTTGGACTTAATTTTGTTATCAGTTTCAGAAATTTACCTCCCATGTACTTCACCTTTCATTTACAGAAAAAGTAGAGCAGAAATTGACTAGTTTGATTCTATAAAAGCAAGTTTTTCATTGTGCTGACAGTTCAAAGGTCATTAAAGTGGGTCATTAATTATACTTCCATGTAATCTAGGTGACTATATCTTGGAGTCTGTCCTTTCTCAGTGGCAAATAAGTCAGGCACAAGAAATTTCCATTACTTAGAGACCAACAAAAGAACACATTTAAGTTAGGAATAATTGCAAAAGATGAATTTATACTAGCAATTTAAGTTAATAGTTAACTATCTGTGATCAATATAAAAATAACACCACATAATACAATGAATATGAAATTAATTAAAACTACAATCCTTGATTGTATCTACAGACCTCTTTTGAATTAAGAGCTGAATTAAGTTTGTGGGAATTATTATAAAACACCTAAATTTTCCCATTTGAAATTCTTACTATGTTACATGTTTACTCTTTAGGAGTTAACTTATATTTCTACAGTTAAAAGGGCAAAAACCTTAGGAAGGTTATTTTGAACTCCCCTGACCTCCGACTAAACACTATATCTGTAAAACTAGAGGGTGTATAAATTTACCTTTCAGTACCTGAGTCTTTTCAGATGCTGTAAAAATCTTACTGCATCTATAAAATTCATCCCAGAGGAAGTGGTGTAAAGCCTGATGTAATAAAACACATCTACCTCAATATATGCATTCATTAGTGTGTGCAGAAACACCCCTCATCAGTCACTAGTGAGGACATGTTTACTGGCTGTCTTAAATATCAGCTTGGGCTGGTTAGCAATTTTTACAAGCAAGAACACTGCATATAGGAGTATGAAGTTAAACAAATGGTGGGTAGCTTCACTGAACACCTAATTGACTGATCAACACAGATGAATGAAGAGCTGAGCAGAAACAACGAGAGAGTGAATTCAAGACAAGAACAATTACGGGATGACTTAGTCTGGGCTGACTGTGTGCAAGAGCTCTGCAGCTAGAGAGGTGAATGGAGCAGGAGAGTGCATGGCCAGGTTATTGCTTTGCTGTAGGCTGCTGGACTGCTAATTAGAGACTTGACTTTTTTCCCAGCTTTAGTTGTTCCTTGAGCTTTAGCCATTTGACTCTATATTTCAAACTAAGCTTGGGAAATATGAGCAAGCTGCAGCCCAATACACAGAGCCAAATCTTTGAAAAGCCCAGATGTGCTCTCCAGCCTCAGACAGCAGCAGAAATGCTGCTGAAATGGGCAGAGGGGCTGTGCCTGAGATATTCCACCCATGACCTATAATGCTGGTGTGTCAGCATGTTTCTGTTTCCCAAAATTCTCCTGTAAAGATTTCTTTCCCACCATTATGGCCTCCTGGACATCAGGAGAAACCTCTGCACTGAATACCAGGAGTTAAGCACTTTGCATTTGTTCTGCTACCCTTCATGTACTGCAGTATTGGGTGTTTCAGCTACTTTGCTGCTACACCTTGAGTGTTACAAGTGAAACTGATGTCCATGTGGCCTTAAACATACAGGGTAGTTTACCCTACCTGTGAGTCTAGGATTATTACTGCCATTTCCTAGGGGGATAGCAGACACAGACAGATTACATGAGGCACCAAAAACATACCAGAAAAGGCTGTGGTGCTACAGGAACAGGGACATCCTGTTCCAGCATCTCAACCTCCATGCTAAGGAGGGTGTTATTACCATAGTGAGATCAGTTATGGATCATGGAAAAGAGTCAAGCAGGGTGGATGCATCATCAGGCTCAGATAAAGCCACTTTATAGCTATAATTTTAAAGAACTGAAAGAAAACAAGGATGATGAGATGAATTAACACGTAGAGGACTGAAGTGGAGGGAGCTGTCAGCTCACTTGTCCCCGGACAAGCCTGTTGTTTTGCTCACATAACAGCAAGGTAGAGAACAAGAGAGACTCGCACACTGCACAGTACCACACCTTTTCATGCTGATAACAGGTCCACAGAAAAAGGTGACAGCCTGGGAAAGATACTGTTATTCAGAGAAAAAACTCGTATAACATAGCTCGGAAGGAAAGATAGAAGTTGCTACTTCACTCTGGGAGGAACAGATAATTCTCTCTTAGGTGATGTCGGGTATGTATAGATGGACACTGGAGTGTATTTTTATATATTTTTTTCTAATTCCATCATAACAGTGTGGAATTCTTCTTGCTTAAGAAATTATGTTGATATAAGCCTGGGACTAAATAAGCTTAGGCAGTTTTGGCTGAGCATATTTAGGTTTTTTGCTGAGCAGAAACAAGGACCACACATAGAGTTTTCTGGGGAATGGCAATCTTCTAAGTACTGGCTGTGCTAGTCCAATTTGATGAGAGACAAGAGAAATCAGGTATTTCTTATCCCAAACACAGACTGGGATGTGCTTAGGGCCTAAGGGACCAGCAATAAAAACCTTTGTAAATGAGATGAATTATGCATTCTGTAGGTTAATTTCTGCTCTGTTGCATTAAAGTCTTTTCCAATCAAAATCTCAGTTAAACTGGCCCCTCTTAAATAAAAATTAGGATTCCATGACATTTGAGCCATAAGCAAGGTCACAGCAAGAGTTATTCCTTTTTCAGCTTCTCTTCATCTACAGAGAAATGTTGAGGTGGCAAAAATCCACTGCAGCTGCTCATGGCCATGGTTCCAAGGCTTTTTGGCACTTTCCTGGATGCAGAGTTGGCCCTTGGAGGCCCTTTGGGATAGTTTTCGTGCTGTGCTCTGCTAGCTGATTGCTGTCTTGAGCCAACTCTGTGAACCTTATTCTAAAATAAAACAGGAATACGCAACACTTGAGAGAAGGAAAGCAAAGGGGCTGGAGTGAGAAATCTCTGGTAGCCTTCTTGTGGTCTCTGACTTTCAGCTGCACCCTGGTAGGTCTCAAAATAAAATATTTGGAAGTGGAGAAGAATAGCCTAGCTAGTTTGCCTAGTAAAGAAGGTGTGAAGGACAGTCCTGTTCCTGACCTCTTAGTCATGGATGAGGATTACCTGCAACATATCCTCCCAGCTTTCTTCCAAGCAAGGGGAGTGGGACAGTTTGTCTTTCTTTCTTTCTTTTTGCACCTCCTCATTCCACGTCCCTCCCCCCGCCACCTGTGGGATGGTCACTCAACATGACATTGCATGAAACAGGTCTTCCTAAATGTGATGTCTCTTTAAGAAATTATCTGTGGACAAGTCATATCTTCACCACACCCCATATTCACACACAAAATGTTGTAGTGGCTTTCTGGTTCTGGAAATCCCATTTCCCACTAGTGCAGCTACAAAAGGCTGCTCTGGCAGGGAGCAGTAATCAGGTTTTTGCCCCAGACATGGCTATTAGGATAACACATATTCCTAGGTACCTTTCCACTTTGAAGGTCCTAAATCCATGGGGGATCTCTAGGACAACTTGCCAATGGAAGCAGCTGGTCTTAAACACTATTCCCCCATTTCTTTTGCAAGAGCCTGCAGTGCAGTGGCTGCACCTCTTTTTTCCAGCAGCTTAGTTCTTCCTATCTAAAGTAACTTTTTCTTTTGTAGCTACCCTCCACACATTTGTCAAGGACACATTTGTTGTGAAACTTTAAAAGGTAAGGTGCTCTTTTCTTCAGTGTTTTGTGTTTTAATTTTTTTTTTTAAATGTAGTAACCTCTACTAAAGGCATATTTTTTAATTCTCTGAATGTCCCAGTGACATTGTAAATGATTGCTTTTTAGGCTGCAGCTGCTTTCCAGATTGGGCAGAGCAAGACATTGACAGGGAAAAAAATAAAAAAGATTATCTGCAAATAACTTTTTAAAAGCAGCTATTGTTAGAGAAAAGAAAAGCAAAAAAGGAAAAAGAAACCAGCAGTTGGGAAATACAGTGAGTAGTATCTAGTGCACTTTGCCTGTAAAATAGAAAATGACTAGTATTTTAGAATATCTTTCCACTTTCTTACATAGCAATGCATTAGCTGATCAATACTGTATACTGGTAAACATCGTCTTTGCTTTTAGAGCTACCTGGAAGATTTCATTCTGACAAAGGTTCCAGATGAAAGAATACCTGTTCAGAAATTGCTCTTTGGAGGTTTTATTGGTCAGAGCAAAGAGAAGCAAGGGAAACTGCCAAAAACTTGGGGTCATGACTTTACTACAAGAGACTTATCAGGTGAAATGTAGCTGTTTCTGCCTGTAGTGGTGCAAACCACACGTAAGATGAAGTTCAAATGACAAATAACCATCTCCAGAAATGTTAGACCAACCTTTTTTCTTCTCTACAGTGTAGTTTTCAAAGTCTTCATCTTTCCTGGTCAGCCATACATACACAAATACCCTTAGCTATTCTAATGACTGCCTGGAGGACACACCAACCCCAACATGGAAAAAACATACACATGTTTTTCCCTTGTTCTCTCCCTCTTTTTTCTTGTCTAACAGAAGCTCTCTTCCTGTTCCCCAATGAAAGCAACAGAAAGTTTTTCTTGTGTACTTCCCCTGAGGTCACTTGTGGGTGGGCATAAATTAAGTCATTATTGCTGCTATGCTACTCCCTTGAGGAAGGGATTAAGCCAGATTTGAAAAACAGGAAAGGTCAAGAAAAGGAAAATGTGGCACCTGTACATTAACTAAAAGTGCATGCTGACCTTCCATATGACATGTGAAAGACCAGCTGCACTGTGCAGAAACATATTCTTTTTCCCAAGCACCATTCAGCAAAGGCTTGGTGGATATTTTTCATTCCAGTTACTTTTCACTTCATTGTGCAACGCAGTATTTACTCCCATAGCCTTACAGTCAGCTGTTTTCCAATTCTGTAATTTGAGATAAGTCAATAAATGGGTGTTGGAGAGGAAAATCATCACAATCAAGTGCTCTCTTTCAGCATGTATATACAGGCAACGGTTTGCAAGAGGAAGACTGTGAACATTAAAAGCAGACTAAACCACAAAATGAATCAAAATTTGGGCAGTAGGATTTAGCTTTCTGAGTTAAAGTGCTCCTTTACGCAGGGATTTAGCAAGGTTCCTGCATCTGAACCATCTCAAATTCCTGCAGAGACCGTGTGAACATTGGAGCCTGTCATGACCCTTCTGCCCCCTGCCAAATTAACAAACTGAGTTTTATTGCCTCTGCATCTTGGTGTAGCTTGAAAGCCAGGTCCCCTGAAGCCTCACTAGACTCCCCAGGCAGTCACTCATGCAGTCCCTCATGCTGGAAACCATTCCTCTCCCTCCCTATTCTCTCATCTTCTTCAACAAGGGAAGATGTTAATGAAACATGTTAGGTAGTTAAATCACTGTGTTTCATCACCGCAAATTTTGTTCCCTGTGTAACACTGTGTGACGAGCTACTTAATATCCCCAGGCCTTGTGTCACAGCGCTTGCTGCCTGCTACACAGACTCCTTTTGAGGCTGATGAAAAATACCCAGATCACTACCTCGGCAGTACTTTATACTCATTTTGTACTGTTGGCTCTTGGAGATGCTGAATAAGAGATATTTATCATCTACTGTATGAACACAATAATGTTTTGATCTCATTCAGGTTCAATTGCTTACATGCAAGATGACATGGTATCTACAATTCTTCAATGACTCAATTTCCTCACGTGTTCAAATAAAAAAAAAAAAGAAAAAAGAAAAAAGAAATGTTAGTCAAGGCCTGGCTGTACATTTCATCAAAATGCTTTTCAGGGTGGATCTCAACTCTTTTCTAGACTTTCTCTTTACCTTCCAAAAGTATAAGTCTGTTGTATTCTAACAAATTAGCGAAAAATTAGATGGATAAATAACACCAGCCTTCTTAATTTCTACCTTTCAAAGAGTTACTTTGGAGGAAAGAACATGCAAATTTGCTTTAGACAGTACCCGTGATTTTAAACTGAAAAGGAATGCAAAAGAGTCATCTGATTGATTGAACTGATTCTTTTCTTGTGTGTGTGTGTTTTAAAGCAGGTAATTAATGCTGTTTTTTAAGGAGAGAGGAAGGATATACTGGGTTCACTAAGAGGGCTATCACCTGCCACTTTATAACTGGTCTCAGATGATCTCTGTAAGACCCCTGTGCCAAAACACTTTTATCCTGACAGTAAACAGGTTTCACTTCTGTGTTCAGCAGGACTGGAGTCAGATCTAATCCTCGACATCATTAAAATGCCTCTAGAAAAAAAACCAAACCAAACCAAAAAAACCCCAAACCACAAAACAAAACAAAAAAACCAACCCCAAAACAAACAAACAAAAACCCCACAAAACGTTAATACCTTATGGGGCATTTATATATCTATTTTATAACATGACTTCCATATATATCAGCCCATAAAAGTGACTCTGCAAAAACATACTTTCAAGAAGAACTGTATTCTTAGGCACTCAGTTGGGTGAATGTGATTTTATGTGGCATGCAAAATAGATCTTTTATTCAAAAAAGGCTTGAGCTTCTTAGTTTATACCCAGGTAGGAACTTGCACAGTCCAAAGTTCAGCTTGGCACTTGATTTTGATCCAAGCTCAAATCCCTCCAAATTTCCCATTCGCTCACTTCCCACTTTGCCTTGGTGTCGGTGGTTCAAAGTCATATGGACTGGCCCCTCCTTGGAGCATTTAGCTCTGCCTTGTGCTTCATGCACATGTCCACAAACAACTGAGTCATACTTTTTACTCCATCTGAAATTTGCAACCAATGCGTGCCTTTTACACCATGCTCTTCACAGATGCTCTTCAGCCCTGGCAGATGGATGGTCCACAATATTTTTTCCCACCATAGCTTGTTTCAGTGAAGTCTCATTACCATCTGCAAACTGGTTGCACAGGGGGGCTAGGCCAGGCTAGTATTGAAAATACCAGTAGAGTTCAAATCCCAGCTTCTATAACTGTATAATTTAATTCATTACCACACTTTCTACAATAAAAACTTTTGGCATCCTCTCCACTGCCCAGAGGTGTTCATATTTCATTTACTTGGCATGATAACAAAGTCAGACAGTTTTATCTGAAATAAAATGATGTCAATCCATGACAGAGCAGCAGGGAAAGAAAAGCTGCCTTCTGATTCTCTGAGTGAGTGACAAGATGGGGTAAAAAAAACTCTGTTTAGCTCACGTGTTTCTCTGTAGAGGCTTGACTACCCTTCATGGCTGATTTTCTCAGAGCAGGCTGAGCTTTCATGATGAAAGAATAAGGTACCACATTCTCATTAGCAAGCTTAGAAATGCCTCACCTGTGAATTCATAGCTTCAGCATGCACCTCCCTTTGTTTATACTCAGCAGCCACTGTAGGTAGACATCTCACACTGTATGCAGGAGTAAATGTGGCAAAACAGGAATCCCCATAATTCTAGTACAACATGGTGTTACAGCTGAGCCCAATAGTGTAGAGTGTGCATCCAGAGGACACTTTCCTGCATAGCAATGATTTTCTTCCTTCTCTTTCACACGCACTCTTGAACATCCTACTTAACTCCTGTCACTGTCTCTACCATTCATTTGCTGAAGAATCTCCCCTCACATATACTTAGAAGTCTCATCTGTGTATCTTCCCAATCATTTGCCAGTGATCTCCTACTCTCAGGAAGGCTTTTAAGGAGTTGGGAACCAGACTTTTTCCCCTCTGGCATCAACAAGGGCAGAGTCCAGTAAGAAGCCACTCCTGCTCTGTCAGCAGTTTGCAGAGTATCAGCAGTGCAATTAACCTAATGCCAGAAATGATAACATGCCCAGCCCATGCCTGTTCCACCCATATTTTGCTGGCAACAAAGTGCCATAGCAGTCATTGCTAAGTGGTTTATTGAACCTTCATTTAATCCTCATCCTTAGCTGAGGCTTCAAAATATGCAGCTTTCTTTCTGCAGAAGTTAATTATATGAACAAGCACCAGTGACTGGGATAAGCAGCATAATACAGCTGACACGTAGGCCTTCCTGATATGAAGCCTCTATTGCCATCTCATGTCACGACTGGAGCTTCATTTTCAGTGGTCCTTCAGCTAGTTCTCCTTTCCCAGTGCCCTTCAAACAGCTTTTCTTAAGGGATGTTTTTTTCCTATGCAAGTGCCTCCAAAGAGGGAAATTAAGAAGAGCCACACTGTGGCTGTTACATATTGAGAGGAAGGCAATTCATGGGAGTGATAGGGACTATTTGGGCAGCAGGATGTCTTTGACTCTGTCCAAGGAGATCAGTCTTCCTCTCGTTCCCTCCTTCCCATCCCTCTCCCCTGAGGAGTAATTTCCAACTGTTCTTTGCAGTCTTCACTAGCTGGGAGAATACAAAGTGATGTGCACACCCTAAATGACTGCAACTTCTTCCCCAGTCCCAAATACTATAAAGGAGGCATGGCATCAACACCTTTTTGGAGAAGGAGGGGGTGAGGGGGAAAGAAGAAGAAAAAAAGAAGAATATTCTGTAACCTCTGAAAAACTCAAATGTCAGAGTCTATCTAAATACATAAGGATACTTTAACCTCAAGTGCCTCACAGAAGTCTGGACCTATCTAAAAGAGGTATGTGGAGACATAATTTAAAAGAAAAGTCTTTCTAGCCTGACTTGAATGTTTAAAAATATTTCCTTTTCAGCAATAACTATGAGCTTCTGAAGTGACAGTTCATGAGGGAATGAGCATCTGCAGAGCCTAGATGGAAAACTCATCATCTCTGTTTTTTACAAGCAAAAGTTCAGACACTTTTTCATTTTTATTTGGCAGTAATGAAGAGAAGAGGTCACTGAGTAGACAAAAATGACTATCAAAACACTAGACAAGTTGCAGGTTAGATTGTGATTCCCACTGATATAGGAAATCCATACTTAATTTCTGTAGACAGTGCCCTTGTACTGCATGCAACTGGCACATTCCAGTGCTCCCCCAGGACTTATGGCCATAGAGTCATAGACTCACAGAATCAGAGAATCATAGAATGTCAGGTTGAAAGAGACCTCAAGGATCATCTGGTCCAAACTTTCTTGGCAAAAGCATGGTCTAGGCAAGATAGCCCAGAACCTTGTCCAGCTGAATCTTAAATGTGTCCAATGTTGGGGAAACCATCACTTCCCTGGGGAGTTTATTCCAATGGCTGATTGTTCTCACTGTGAAAAGTTTTTCTCTTGTGTCCAATTGGAACATTCCCAGGGGTAACTTTTACCCATTACCCCTTGTCTTCTTCATGTGTCTCCTTACAAAAACAGTCTCCATCTTTCTAATCAGCTTTTAAATACTGAGACATGATGATAAGGTTTCCTCTAAACCTTCTTTTCTCCAGGCTAACAAACCCAGTCCTCTCAGTCTTTCTTCATATGCCAAGCTCTCCAGTCCTTTGGTCATCTTTCTGGCCCTTCTCTGGACCCTCTCCAGCCTGTCCACACCTTTAAAGTTATTTATCAGCTCTGGAAGGGTTTTTCCTGTGCCTAGTTGAGTCATTTTTCTACTGAGGTAGGAAGAGCTCTGCTGAAGAGTGGAAAGATCCTGAGTACACAAGCACCTACAGGGAAGGATGCATTTGCATTTCATCATTTCAAACAGAACTGTGAGTATAACTTTTTGGGTTTTTTTCAGATGCCTGGTTAGGATAAAAAAAAAAAAAAAAAAAAGAGTATTAGACTTCATTTGAAAAATCTCCCTTTTACCCCACTGACCCTAAAATGACCATTATAATTTAACATGTTTTAGTATCTAGTTTTAGTCTCACTGAATCTGGCTGGTTTTCTGTCCAAGAACTTAAAATTCTTTTTATGGTTCTTGGATTGCATTTGTAGGGGTTTTTTATGCCTAGACTAATTTTAAACAAGATTTATAAAACATTTGATGCTTCCAATCCCTTCTGGGAATACAGATATTTTTATCTTTGATTTCAGAGAGAGAGAAAAAAAGAGACCACAAAACTAGTATTTAAAACATCCCCTTCCTTTGCTCATTCCTTTAATATTTTCCTATTTCTACCATGTGGCTCTCCCCTTTAACAACTTATTATTCTTAACATATTCAGCAGGAAGAAAAGGGACTTTTCTGCTGTACATTTGGAGTCTGAAAATGACCAGGGCAGCTGCCTGAACCCTCTTATAATGTAAAACTCCTTAATGATTCAGGCTTGCTATAGACTGAACAAGGAGAGCCATCCTTGCAAACAGAGTATTTTCGAACCGCATCTGTTTGCCTAGAAGAAAAAAATGAATTATTCTCTGTAATCATACTCCTGCATTATGGCTCCTGTCAGCTTATATTATATGTGAGTAACAAACCAATCTCAGTCCCACAAATTTTAGAAGAGAACAAAACCCTCTGAAGTATATATAACATTAGCTGAATAGATTCAAAATAGCCATCCATCTAGCAATCAGAAAACCACACTTAATCTAGGGAAAAGGACTGTATTCTTCTTGATCTGGACATCAAAAATACACCATATCTAATATGAAACAAAAGCAACACTATCCCCAGTACAGAGAGGAAAACTACAACTGTTAGAATATTTGTGAAAGGATAAAGGAGTTACTAAAAACTGTGTGAATATGAGTCCTTGCTAACGTTTCTCCACTTGCCAGTCTACTATTTTCACAATTTTTAATGTTGCTTTGCTTGCAACTTACATTGTACACTGTCTATCAGGGTTCCTTAAAACATCCTATGGAAACTCTTGGCACAAGAGACAATCCTGGGACGATGCCACCTCCAGCTGCCTGTCCACAACTTCTGCTGCATGTACCACCCCAGTAACAGATGCATCCTCACCACCATGGTTCCCTTCCATGGTGGGTGTGTGGCATATAATTGTGGTGTATAATCAAGCTATTATGTCTACAATGATGAGTGCTCTGAACTGGCACAAACCAGCTCAGGCACTGAGAGATGGAGACATGGATCTGGCTGAAAGATTTTTCTCCTCATGTCAATATTTAGGTGGATTTGGTCTGCAGGTGGCCATGCAAACAGTTGTGCTGTGTGTCCACAGGGAATGGAAGCACAGCTGAGCTCTGTGAGACAGGGAAACCATTTTAAACTACCTCTTTAAAGCTCACACATTAGGTAGAAACACATAACACGCAGCCTTTGCAAAGGTCTCTAACACAAATTCACTGAACTGTAGGTGATATTGTTCTAAACAAGGTTCAGACCAGAACAATAATGCATCCTCATGCTGTCGCCTGCTCTAGTCTCCTCATGACTCTGAGCTAGTGCTTAAGTATAGGTCAGATCATTTTGAAAGTCCATTCTGTTCCCTTCCCTTTCCTGCTGCATGTGTTTTCTTTTATTCTTCTACCCTCTTCTATATCTACCTTAGTCATCTGTCCTTTTCCTTTTCTCTGTCAAAAATGGCTAGAGAGAAGTGTTTTCTATTACTGTCTCCCTTTGATGTCTCCCCAAGACTCAACAGGTATCTCTGGTGATACTGATATGAATTTAGAAATAAAAATACTGTGAAGTATACTGTGAAAATATTCCAAAATATCTCCCAAGTGGCAACCAACATTTTATTCCAGTCAAAATTATTTCCCCTTCTATTTTTCTGTGCAACCACTGAACAAATCTCTTTTTTCCTTCCACCAACCACTTGCCTTCTCTAGTGGTATCACTCTTGGTCTTCAGGAATTTGTGAGTTTGTTCCAGTGGTGGCTGCTCAAGAAAGAAAGGCTTAGCTCAACTAATAAACATACTCCTCCTTAGGCTAAGTGCAGGCAGGGCAGGAGTCAGAAGGACAAATTTAAACTTGTGATACCCACAGCTGTAATTGCGGCAGTCAGTGTAAATGACTGGTGTTACTGTCACCTACATGAGAATCCACTCACAGGCTCATCTCCCCTTCAATGCAGAGAGGTGAAAGCCCTAAGTAAAAGTTGCAAGAAGCTGCTGTGTGTTTCCTATATTGAAACAGGAACAAAAAGTCTTTTGAAAATTTTATCCAGAGGGTTTTTCTATGCTTGTCTTGCACGCAGTTTTACGCACACGCACACACACACACTCCTGCATGTGCATATGCACTGTCATGCAGATTTTTTTCTTCCCTCATACGTTTCCTCCTTACTTAAGTAAACACAGTTTGTGATGAAGAAATGTAGGTTTGCAAGCTTTCCAAGATAACAGCATTGTCTTGATATTAGACCACATTTCCTTGTTTCCTGCCATTGCCATTTCAAGAGTTTATCATTGAAATAAAACTCTTAAAAGACAGCCAAGAGTCAAGAGCATTGTTGGGCTTTGGGATAGCTGCTGTGGAGGCAGAGGAAATTAGATAGCTGAGTACCTGGTCTCTCTGAAGACCTTTTGCTGTGGGACTGCGGAGGGTTGAATGACAACAGGTACCAACTGCTACCACAACAGTGCACTGTTGACATCAGTGCATCAACCGGAACTCTGTGACTCTCAGCCATGGGTTGAGATTCATGAACTGGAGAGCCAGTTCATAAAACTGGCCCTTCAGTCAGCAAGACTCGCTCATCCTTTAAATAGTCCTATATGACCAGTGGTGTGTAAGTCCAGTGGAGAATGGACACTGACAGCAGACTGTCGTGGCCTGAATGAAGTCACACCACCACTGAGTGCTGCTGTGCTGGTCATGCTGGAACTTCAGTACAAACTGGAGTCCAAGGCAGTAAAGTGGTGCCACCATCAATATTGCCAATGGATTTTGCTCCATGCCTTTAGCAGCAGAGTGCAACCCACAGTTTGCTTCCTGGAGGGATGTCCAGTACACCTGAAAATGAACTGCCCCACCATTTACCATGGACTGATCCAGACTGAACTGGAAAAGGGTGAGGCTCCACAGCAGTTGCAATACATCAATGACATCATTGTGTGGGGGAACACAGCAGAGGAAGTTTTTGAGAAAGGGGAGAAGTATAGAATTTTCCCTATCCCACACCCCCCTCTGGGAAAATTGAATGGTACAATGGACTGTTGAACACCATATTGAAAGCAATGTCTAGTGGAACCTTCAAACATTGGGATGCACATTTTGCAAAGGCCACATGGTTAACACTAGAGGTACTATGAATCAAGCTGGCCCTGCCTAATCAAAACCTCCCTGGACCACAGAATGGGATAAAGCCCCCGTGATGCATATAAGGAATGTGTTAGGATTAGTTTTGGGTTAGTCCTGCCTCAAGTAAAGGCAAACCCATTCGTGGGATTGCTTTTACTCAAGGACCTGGGTGTACTCGGTGGATAATGTAGAGGGACAGGGAAATGCAACGTGTNTATATAATTTTCCCTATCCCACACCACCCTCTGGGAAAATTGAATGGTACAATGGACTGTTGAACACCATATTGAAAGCAATGTCTAGTGGAACCTTCAAACATTGGGATGCACATTTTGCAAAGGCCACATGGTTAACACTAGAGGTACTATGAATCAAGCTGGCCCTGCCTAATCAAAACCTCCCTGGACCACAGAATGGGATAAAGCCCCCGTGATGCATATAAGGAATGTGTTAGGATTAGTTTTGGGTTAGTCCTGCCTCAAGTAAAGGCAAACCCATTCGTGGGATTGCTTTTACTCAAGGACCTGGGTGTACTCGGTGGATAATGTAGAGGGACAGGGAAATGCAACGTGTACCTCAAGGGGACTTAATTATAGGGTGAGAACGGTCTGTAATGTTTAATTGTATAATATTGGTTGATGAATGACACTACCACTGTATGCCATAAATAACATGGACAACGAGCATGGACTGCTCCAGATACACCAGTCATGAGCCCCTGATGCAGTTTGCAACAAGCAAACAGCACACCAGCCCTTGGCCCTGGAAGACATCTAGGACAGATAGAGCCCACAATCATGGACTAAATGAACTCAAAATATAATTTGCACTGACTATAGAAATGATGCTTGTGCTTGTGTGTGTATATATATATATATATATATATATATATGTATATGTATATAGTTGGAAGGTGTAGGGTCTGCGCATCATGTAAATGGTGCAAAATAAGGAGTGGATAATGTCCTGGTTCTGATCAGGACAGGGTTAGTTTTTGCAGTTAGTTTTAGCAGGAGGGACATAGCTAGGACCTGGAGGTTATTCTGTACCACCTCACCTTCCAGTCAGGGTAGAATCGTGCAGTCAGATATTGTCACAGCTTTTCCATATGGTGAGCACTTGTGTGCAAATTGTTCGCCTGCCTTGTACACCTTTTAATTATTATTGTTGATGTTACTGTTAGTTTCTTATTTCATTGCTGTTTTCAGTAAGTTCTTCTCAACAAATCTCCACCTCCAATTTTTACCTTTAGTGCCTTCAATTTTTCCTCTCCTGCCCACCCCAAGAGGAGGGAGGAGTGAGCAAGCAGCACATGGTTTGGCACATTTCAGTGGGAATACTAAACTGGGGAATACCATTCCTAAATCATGACAGCAAGATAGGGGAAGTCCAGCAGGAGCACACACAAGACTTTTTTTCTGTTATTTAGCCAGTTTCTCTCAACAACCTTCTAATCAGCCCTGAGTAAGATGCATTGATGTAGTCTGACAAGGACATGGTCTTTTGTTTCTTGGAAAGAGAAAGAAAAAAAAGACCCAAGCTCTTTAACTGGAATTTCTCACTTCCCTGGTTCTTTGCCAGACTTGCTTTTGTTATCAAACAATCAAGTCTCAGTGGACAACAGAAAGGTTTTTGTTTTTCTGCTGAATTTAAGTCTTCTGTGAACTCCAAATAGCTCAGCAAAACCCAAGATTCTACAGGATTTTCCACCTTCATAATGCTGGTGGAGGTTTTCTTTCAAGCTCCGGTACTACCATACCAGTAATTAAGCTGACTGAAGACATGCATATGTTGTGCTATAAAGGGAAGGCTGGCATCCACGCTCTGTTTATGTTAAATTGGTGTTTGATTTACTATTAATAGTCCTTTGAAAAGAAATTAAGTTATGAATCCTGTATATTGGTCTCAGAGTTTCATGTTTCTCATACAGTGTGCTGCCATGTTTGTACAGCACTCAGAAAAGACAGACACAAGACTATATTTGTATCCCCAGATCCGCTCCAGCAGCACAGTACAGGAGTTCATTAACTTGATCGAAAGCAGAAGTGCCTTCTCTCCCCAGCCCATTAGAGAGATACAGATTTGAACTGGCATAGAACCTGCTCTGTACCTGCTCAAGCAGCCCTCTAAATCACATCCTTGTCAATGGCTCTAATCGGTGGAGTTGGACAGTGGCTTCTATAAAAGTAGTTTGTTTTGCAGAAGTTGCTAAACTCATCCTTCAGCCTCTTGGATTCCTTTTGCAACAGGAGGTATTCAGGCAGCTTCTGCTGCAATTCTGTCCAGAAGCATCTGCCAAGGGGTCTTGCCTCCTGCAATGGACACAACTGGAGTGAACAGCTAAGCCTGCTGTAGCCTGATATGAATTGTGCTTAATCAATCCCTTAGAAAATCTCAGAGCTGCTCTGGAGACCTTACTAGGCAGTTCCTATAAAGCATAAAAAAAGTAATTTGAATGGAAACAATGGTCAGGTTAGATAAACACAGCAAGAGCTTCCTGCTTTTTGGCTTTCTGCATCCCACTTCACATGATATTGCATTCAAGGAGTAAAACAGTGCTGGGTTAAAACATCTCCCAAACTGCCTGCAGTTCTTGGGTATATCAGGTGTCCTTTTCTGTGTCTTCCTGTTCAGCCCACCAGTCCATGCTGGTACTAGCTAGTGGGGTGACTGGGCTTTGCAGGACAGCAGTCCCCTGTCCCTCTGTGTGCTCCTGGCACGTAGCACCCACCACCCGACACCTGGGGAAGCCTTGCCAGAGAGAAGGAGCAACTGAAGCACCAGGGAGCTGCTGTGTCTCTCAAAAGATGCAAATGGCCTCTGTGAGGCAGAGGAGGAAAATCAGGAACTGCCAGTTACTGTGCTGTGCAGAAACTCGCCAGCCAAATGAGCAGGGAATGGATGGTGCCTGGGTCTCCATAGTGACTGGGGACCAGTTGACGAAGGCAAGAGAAGAGAAGACTTTACTTTTCCATGGCTAGCCAAGGAAGTATAACTTTACTGTGGCTCTCTTATTTATCATGGGCCACCCATAAAAAGGTACTGCACTTTGCAAGTCTCGATGGGTGTGCAGCAGATGCTGAGAAAATCACCACAGGACATTACAGTGCCTACAACTACAGTAGCAAACTGAAGTGGTCCAGGGCATGGATCCCATCACTGGCACCTGAGCATCTGCACTGTTTAACTGGTGGTCTGTTTATTGGCACAGGTTTGGCCTCTGCCAGCAGTCCCAGGCAATACCAGGGCACGTTTTGATGCTGAGGATTTTTCACAAAAGGCAGTATTGATGGAACTACTTCCTTTTGGGAGGAAGAGAGTTTACCTATATGATTGCCAGCTGTGTCACTTGCTGTCAGGACTGCAGAAGGAACCCTGGTCTGGTTTATTTGCTGGTAAAGATACAGTCATTGAGGCCAGAACTGGTCTGTTCAGTGCAAAATTTTAGAATTATTATTGTAAGTATTTTTAATAATAAGCCATAGTCATGCTACTAAGGTTAGCAAGTACAATACACTAAAATGCATGTTTGGACACTTATTAAAGTGGCAAAAGAATAAGTCAGATATGTCTGATGCTGCATAGTAGATCTGTATTAGTTTTTATGTAAAAATACCTGCCAAATGCTAAATTGAGTACCTTATAAAAGCTATGATTCTCTGTCTTTACACATTTTACTTTCTTGCCTGTCAGGCTGTGAAAGGTTGGCTGCTTCTGATGTAGGGCAAGCAACATTTAACATCACAGCAATCAGCAGTGATCAAAGATACTTCAGCTGAAAGTTCATTTTTTGCCCATGGTACCAAATATTATTTGCTGTGGTGCACACTGGCGGTGTATGATCGTTTCCTCCAAAGGGATAAGTTCTCGGTGAGGCACATGGCACTGAACAAGCTAACTGTGCTTGTTGTTTACAATATCTTCTCTGAGAAGAGGCTCTGCTATCAGCAGAAATGCTGAGGGGCAGGCAGAGGTCCTTAAAATGTCAAAGTTATCATTATTCTCACTTCATCAAAGATCTCATTGAGACAAACTGTAGTGACATTCACTTCTTCCAGATGATCCTGCCTGTCAGGAGGTTCAGTTCCTCTGTCTCCCAAACCACAGGCTCCTTTCCCATGACAGGACATGAGTCTGCCTCAGCTTCACATGACAGAGAATCACAGAACATGCTGACTTGGAAGGGACCCACCATGATCATCAAGTCCAACCCCTGGCCCTGCACAAGACAGTCCCCAAGAATCACACCATGTGCCTGACAGTGTCATCCAAATGTCTGAACTCCAGTAGGTTTGTTGCTGTGACCACTACCCTGCAGAGCCTGTTCAGTGCCCCACTCACCCCTTGGGTGAAGAACCTTTTTTTAATATCCAACCTAAACCTCCCCTGACACAACTTCAGACCATTCCCTTGGGTCCTCTTACTGGTCGCCACAAAGAAGACATCAGTGCCTGCGCCTCCTCTTCCCCTCATGATGAAGTTGTGACTGCAATGAGGTCTCCCCTCAGTCTCCTCTTCTCCAGGCTGAACAGACCAAGTGACCTCTGCCACTCCTCGTATGGCTTCCCATATTGGTTTCCTTCTTGGTTGCCCTCTTTTGGACACTCCCTAACAGCTTAATGTCTTTCTTCTATTGCGGTGCCAAAAAATTGCACACAATATCCAAGGTGAGGCAGCCCCAGTGCAGAGCAGAGTGGGACAATCCCCTCCCTCGCCTGGCTGGCGATGCTGTGCCTGAACCCCCCCAGGACACGGTTGGCTCTCCTGGCTGTCAGGGCACTGCTGACTCACATTCAACTTGCCGTGGAACCCCATCTTAAAGCTCAACTCGCAGCACAGTCAAGGAGAAGGTTGCAAGGCAAGATAACAGCTCCTCAAGTCACTGTGACTCCCTCAGACACAGTCCTCCCTACAACCTCCCTCGGGGTGTGCTCCTCAGTGTCTGAAGTTTTCAGAGGAGCATTCAGAAAAAAAAAAGATCTCTTCATCGGTGGAGGGAGTCTGGTATAACAGGTCCCCCTGGGTTAGGGTCACTCTTAGGGAGATTTTCCTTATTTCCCCTCCCTCCATCCCATTTCCACCATAAGTGTTTGAGTTCCTCAGAAGGTTTTAAATAGAAATCAACAGGAAGGGCAGGCAAGGTTGATCAGCTTTGCACAGAGCAGGAGGTGCTAGTGCAGTCATCAAGAATTAGCACATGAGTTTCAAACAAGGGACAGAGAGATAGCAAAGATGTTACACCACACACAGATTTCAACTCAGCATCACTGAAAAGACTCCAAGATTCAAGACTCTATTACAGGTGGCACAATGCTGCTGCCTTCAAATCAGCCACTCCAGATTTATACACATGCTGGTCTTTGCATCCTTTCTTCCAAAGGAAGCATTGCAGCCTTGAATTAACAATTTCCACTAACAAAAAAAAAAAAAAAAAAACCAAAACAAAT